>JACN01081327.1:0-15783 GCA_000787155.1 Scartelaos histophorus
CAATAACTGAAATATTGTGATATTGTGCCAAAATAATCTCATGGGCCATCACAATATATTGAATTACAAGTTTCTTTGATTAAACAGCAGTCACTAAAAAAACTACATAGACCATGATCCTTTGCCATTTCAGCGCAAAATATATGTATATATTTATTTTTTATTGTAATTCTTTGGATTATAATAGGAGCAAAGGTTTGTCAAGGCATTTTAAAACAGAAATATATTCACAATGTTGCTGCCTTCACAAAATATCCCAAAAAATGTTGTGCCATGACGTGCATGTTGTGAAAATTGTTGCAGTCAGACATTTGGATATCATTACATCCACATTACAACACTGAAATGACTCTATAGCACTGATACAATAACAATAATGCAGGATAATCCCAGTAAACCATTTTTAAATAGACAGCATCATTAAAAGACCTGAGCTTTAAATAAAACATCAGTATGAACCAATAATTTGCCATAGAAGTTGCTTTGTCGTATTACAATAAAAGCACCACTATTTTCACAATGAAACACACAATACATTTCCCAATGTCCCAAAATATGTTGTTCCATCTTTCATATATAAAACCAGGGCTAAATTAACTTCTAATATAAATTAATAAGAAAAGGGTCCAATTCTGGGCCCCTAAAACCCTTTGCCACCGCCTGTTTACTGTACAGAATAATAAGATAAATCATAAGAGGCCGAACTACTGGTTGAAACGACTTATTGCACAACTATGTGTGTTTTATTTGATCTGTGAAAAAAGCAGGATTTATAAGATTTTTTTTCTGTTCCTTTTGTTCATAGCAGCAATGACAAGGCACATAATGGTGGGAACATGTGTTTATATTACTTGTCAGATTAGTTGTAGTTGTTGTTCTCTTTTAATAGATGCCAACAAAATAATGACATGAGAAATAAACAAAGAACTAAATAAAGAACTTTATGGTGAAGTAGCTTTTTTCTGCACATTCTGGTGATGTAATGCCGTATAACACTGCCACTTATCACAATCATATACATAAAAAATATTATTTATTGTCTCTACTCCATCTCCAACCTCCGTAATCTTGATTCACTCCCAACATTCAAATCCAGATCAAAACACATTGACTTAAATCAGCTTCTCTCCGTTAATGCACTGATGTTTTACAACCTGCTTTGTGTTCTTTTTCATGTTTTTTTAATTGCGTGTCTTAATTGTTGTTTGTACGGTGTCCTTGAGTGCCCAGAAACGAGCCTTTAAATAAAAAATGCATCAATTCTCAGCAGTGCTCAACATAAATATACTGAACATTTAGAAAGGAGCCGCACTAACTCGAGTAAGACAAGTGGGTCTTCAGATTTAATGTAAGTTTCAAGTGGAGAAGCTTCGGCCCACAGGCAGTGATCATTTAAACCTTACACTCTGATTTTCCAAAAATGTCTAATTAAAATGACCCCAATTCAAACTCAAGTCTTGTTCTGAAGCCTTTGGAGCACAAACAAATGGCTGGAATCTGTGTGAGGCTGAGACTCTGTCATTTTGGCCTGTGCAGTCTGATTTACTCTAATTATAGGTGGTAAATATGAGGAGGAGTGTGTCTGGGTGAAGGGTCTGATAGACACAAGATTGAGCCTTTGTTGGGTGTTGACAATTCCCATGTCAAAGCTGAATGTATCATATAATTTAGGGCCTTGTCATTAACTTAAAATTCCTATAAAAGGTGTTTTCAAATTTAGCACATATTCGTTTTTTTATTATTATTATTTGTGGGTTTGTCATACAGACTGATTCCTGGTTTCTGATCCTGGTTCTTACGATTCTGCAAAGTGGTTGATTTTGAAATTAAGTGTACTACAACATTTCCATTATGTTTAACATGTCAAACAGCCTGAGGAGCTTCCGACGATGCACAAAAAGGAACAAATGAACAAAACATCCAAGGTCAAAGGTCAAAGGTCATGCACTACACAAAATTGACTCTTGTGGCTTTTAGTCATGTTACAATTCAGTTTCCTCATCAAAACGTACAAGGAGTTGTGTTTTGTTTCATTCACACATGTTTAAGTAACAATTTATTATTAGTCTGTTTACATCGCAAATGCTCAAAATGCTTGTTCCACCTTGTGATGTCACGTAGTGTTTTCAAGCTAACAGCTACATTTTAGCTTTAGCTCAATAGAGAAGGGCTATTCCAGGGCTAAAATGATCTAGATGATTGTGGTGAAGGTGTGTCGAGTTTAAAAAAGTGGAGCACTTCCTGTATTACCACATGACATCACAAGGTGGAACAGAGTGTTTCTGAAAGAAGAAGAAAGAGTAAATATGCAGGGCTTGTGTGTGAAACGTGTGAATGAAACAAATCATGTTTCTGATAAGGAAGCAGCATTATAACAGATCAGCAAACAGCACTGTGATCCAATCTCTTGATAAATTAATGTGAAGCTAAAATAGTTGGAAGGCAAACAGATTTTAAAGCATTTCTTTGATTAAAGTTACTGCACATGGTCTGTAAACTAAATCAACTAAACAAAGAGGTTGAGTTTGAGCACTAAAAATAAATAGTCGTCCTTCACATCTTACCTTGCTGTTCAGTTTCAGAATTGAACAAGAACAAACAGAAGCAACTGCCCACATCCGGTGACGATTTCTCAACCATCTCAGAGCAACAAGTGCCAGTCTGATGTTTTAAATCATTTTCCCATCCACTTTGAAGAAACCAAAGACTCCAGATAACAGACCACAGACACCATTGTTTCTTTATATTCAGACATGTCGCAAACTCAACATTTTTTACACAGTTTATAATGTCAAATGCAACTGGGTGTTTTTTTCTATGTTTTAAAAGAAAATGTGACTGTGAAAATTGCATCATACAGTTTATGGCTAAATACAGTAGTGCCAAAGTAGTGCATTTTTGATCATACACGACTAGTATAGAACCTTTCACAGTATTATTGATCATTTGATATTTTTCCAACCTCTAGTTATACAAAACTAATCATACTTTAATGGTAAATCGTAAAATGTCAGTGGTCTAGTTTTAATATAGTACTTTTAAATAGCACCTTCAAGACACCAAACTTTAACACTTTACATGAAGGAACCACAAGGAACCACTCACTCATTAACCTGCACATTCATACTCACATTCAGGGGGAAGGTGTGACTGTGACCACATTCTGTAATGGCTGAAAATAACAATACCGTTCCCTTATGCTCACATCCGATTAATACCAAACGTGGTGGGTGAAGTGTCTTGCCTAAGGACACAATGACAGAACCTATATAAGGTCCAAGTTATCACTAAATACGACCTAAATATGAATCACTGTGTCATGCAAAGTATTAGGGATAAAAGATCCAGCTTTTTCAGTTCTGATTTCAATACTGTAGCTTTAAGTATCTGCTGATTCCCAGTATTAACCAAAACCAATGCAAGGACTAATAATAATATAATAATAGCAGCATGTTTCCTTTAAAATAAATACAAATAAATACAAATATGATGTGTGACTTTCTGGGCCGACCCAACGACAGAACATGGTCTTTGTGTCAGGTTGGGGGACCACACTCATAACCACTGTGGCCACTGCTGCACCAAAATGCACAAAAGGCTTAAAAATGCACGTACAAGTTTCCACAGAATCTCCAGGAGTTGTAAAAGAGGTCAGTAGACGGATATACATGCAGAACAAGTTGGGAGGTGGTTTCCAAACAGTCATAGCAGGTTTGACCAAAAAAGGCTCAGAACTAAGACACACTTGAAAAAAGAACAATTCAATCGAAATAACCTCCTCCCCCAAACAACACAAATACAAATAAAAGTAAAACAGTCCAGATTAGAGCTGTTTCATTTCCTCCCAGTCTACTGAGGTTCAGAAATACAGCAAATGAAGAAGTGTAGAAAAGAAGACTTGTTTTAAGTGACTTTGTGCAGAGACCTGAGACCTCGGAGGCTCCAGAGGCTCCGGAGGCCCTCGTCAGCAAACGATCTTAATCTGCACAGAACAAAACCCATGTAAATGATCTGAAGAGCAGCACAGGAGGAAGAGGAGGAGGGAGGAATTCACATAAAGAGTTCAGTTTGGAAGAGAGAGGAAGAGGAAGAAAAAGGGAGAGGAAGAGGGAGTGAGACTGGGGGAGCATCCAGGGAGAACGAGGGGATCACACACACTCAAGGTCACAAAGGAGCTCAATTAAACGAGGAAATCTACACTGATCCCCACACACTCAAATGCAAGAAATAACATGATATAATAAATGACATAATAATAATAATAATTCAGGCAGGAATTCAAATACAAGGTTTGATGTGGGGGTGTCAACCTCACTATACCATGTCCAAACTAAACAGTAAACAGTTCAGTAAAGCCCCTTAATGCCAAATGCCACAAATATGCAAATCGTTTGGATCAAGATATAAGCCATATTCCCTCAATGCTGCTTAGTGCAAATGCAGTTTCTTAGGAATCTTTGGCAAGCACTTGTTTCTAGTTGTCGCAGATTTTCAGGTTTGTTTGTTTTGGGGTTTTTTGCCACAGTCAAATGAATAATCTCAACTTAATAAAGCACCTACTTAAAAGCAAAAAACACACAAAACCTTTTTTTAATAAGCATCTATATTAAATTCAAGTGTTAAGGGGTTAAAAACACAGTGGAGCACTTCCTGTATCACCACATGACATCATAAGGTGTAAGTGTTTTCCATTTCAGGGTCTGTGTGTTTAACCATGTGCAACAAAACACAACTCCAGGTCTGTTTGTGATGAGGAAACAACATTATAACATGGATCAGAAAACAGCAGAATATGAGCTCTTTAAGCACTACTTTTTACTGCAAGTTATTAAAAATCTACCTTGATAACGCCAAGTATCAAACAGCTGCTGTGTCCTACTGAGGATCTAAGTGTGAAGAAGGGCCTGATGGTTCAGTTTAACCATATGCATAGATTTTAATGATTAAGTGTTTGAGCATTGGCACAAAGTAATCAACACCTTCAACAAATCAATAACATAATTTCCCTCCATAATACCATCATTCTGGCCATATTTTTGAATCTATATGTACAAAAATATATATTGGGATGCTTCACAGTAGGTACATGCATGTGGTTGGTAGAATTTCACAACAGATGCTCCACTCATTTTATTTATATGACCTATTTATATGACCTCCAAGTTATCACTAAAAGCACTCGAAATATGGATCACTATCTCATGGAAACTGTTGGGGACGCACGATCCAGCTTCCAGGTCCGATACCGATTCTGATACTTCAGCTTTAAGCATCTGATATCAATGCAGGGACTGAAAATAGCATTTTTTTCATCATTTAAACTAAAATAAAACATGACAATGATGATTCAAATGTATTATGTAGCTGCTTTTTATCCCTCAACTCCAAATATCAACAGAATCAATATTTGAAACCCGATATTTGATCAGGCAAATTTCCGTATCTGCTCCGATATCTGAAACCAGTATCGGATCAGTGCATCCCTAACTAGTCCCATAAGTCAAATGTCATGATACATTTGAATTGCATATTATCCAATTCCACAAACAGCTACTATGTTATGAAAGTCTCTGGGAATAGGACTTTTTACAGCATAAAGCACTACTTTGTCTGTGTTGGCTACATGGGAATTTCCTCACACTGCTTGTTAGCTTCAGTCTGACCCTCTTACATTTGACAATATAATTTTTGTGCATAAGTTTACACCCATAATCTGTCAGGACCACAGCTGTTCTCTAGGAACTGAAAAACATCTCAGGAGGACACTGCGGAGCTGTTACGGGTTCATGCTCAAATGAGAAAAATATGGATGATTTCAGGCTGAGCTCACTTCCTCTTAACTTTTTGGGACATCTGACATTTGGTGATTTGAGCTCATAGTCTTGTGTTTGTGTGTGATGAGCAGCTGTTTGGCTTTTATACAAGATGCTCTTTTAAATGGAAGTCTGCACAAAGCGACGACTGAAGCCGCAGAATCATCACAGCAATGAGAGACACTGGAGCAGAAAAGTTGTTGTGATGGATGTGAGTTTTATGCCAATGTGAAATTTTGGTCAAAAAGATGATCTGACTGCGTCTGAATGCACAGTAAGGTTTATTATGTGCTGTTGGTGATCTTCAGCGTTAAAGACAGGAGCTAAAGGAGCTAAGGAGGTGGTTTTTGTGGCTACCTGGTTCACACATTGAGCAGTTTCTGAAACTTTCAGTTTATTGAGCTCAGTTGGTTAAAATCTCATTATATAACTAAGAAGTGGGATTGTGTGAAATGAACTGTTTGTTTTCCCTGTATCCATGGAGTCCGTGCAAGAGGATAAGGAGCTGGAGCTATGAACATCTGAGATGCTACAGGTTTTTACACCAAATGTGGCAGAAGACCTTCCAGAGGAAATACTCCCGAGACTTCTGAGAAATACTTTGAGGGAATGAACCTCCTTAACTAGACTCATGTAAGAGTCTAGTTAAGGAGGTAAGAAGCAATTTGTGGACTGTTCAGATGCCATTTAAAACTCCATCAAGCGACTAAGACCTACAGCGAGTATTTGTCTATATTTACCTTTTAATTGAACTTATAACAAAGTAGTACATGAGTTTGACCCTGTCAGACAGACATGCGCCCGGGGTTTTGTGTATTTATTTTCTTAGCTATTGCATTTTCTCATTTTTCTCATGGACTTAATCAGTTAAGTCTTAATTGTGGACTTAATTGTGTTTTCCTTTTGCTACTCGGCTTCACACAGACACTATAGAGTGGCATTACAATCGTGTGACAGTCAGTGACAAATAGTGCTTGTCTACTGCATAATAAATAAAGCTAATCAAGTTATTAAAAGTAGCCCATCTAAAGTAATGATTCAAAATGTCTCTTCCTTGTAAACAACCTAACCTGAGCAGAATAGATATGTGTGTGTGTGAATGATGCGGCAGCACAGAGCAGTTAAATATGTAACACAAGTCGGGAAGCAGAGCGTTCATCTGTATGTGCGGAGAGTGTGTGGAGAGTGTGTGGAGAGTGTGTGGAGAGTGTGTGGAGAGTGTGTGGAGAGTGTGTGGAGAGGAGGTGTAGCCCTGACATGAAATATAATGAAATTAGCCCATTAAATCAGAACCAGACAGCAAAGGTTCTGTCAGTTTAGGGCTTATCGTAGCGCCCTCTGCAGGTGATGGAATTAAAGGTGCACTGCGCAGCTTTTCTGTGGAGGACGTCATTGCTCTGCCTGAAATGTTCCATGGTATGACTTTAAGCACATTAGAATTAGCATTTATTCATTACAAGTGTTTCTATTGCTCAAAAACACGATAATTCCTTCTGTGAATTGGGGCGACTCTCTGCAAATTTGAATTGTAATGTAGCGTGGCGCAGTGACCCTCGTGTCTCCCTTGTGATATATCGGTTTAATTTATACTATGGAACATTCTACAAAGCAATAACATTACCAGGGAGAAAAGCAGCAGGCGGATCATCAGAAAAGTTGCACAGTGCACCTTTAATGCAAAATAACCGCTGCTGTCAACCGGTTTTGTCTTTTTTGGAGGGGAAACGGCTACAACTGGGTATGTTAATCTAATCTAATAGACACAGGCAAAGCATCAGATCATTTCATTAAGATAACGCGTGCACAGGGGCCGACTGAGCGGGGACTTCTGCAACAAGTAGCTGTGATGAGGTTTAGGTCGATGAGAGATTAGCCACGCGAACGAGTCAAATCCAAATTCAGACAAAAGTTTAACCCGTCAGGAGCCTCACGCGTCTTTTAAGGAAGAGAAGGAACATGGGAAACTTATCTGATGGAGAGAATCATCCACAAATCTCACCAGAAACGGCCAATATCACACCTTTTGTTGTTTCCTCATCACAAACGAACCTGGAGTTGTGTTTTGTTTCATTCACGCATGTTTAACGCACAAATCCTGCATATTTAGGCTGAAAACTCTTATTCCACTTTGTGATGTGGTAATACAGGAAGTGCTCCACTGTGTTTTTAAACTCCACACCTTCACTTGAATCATTTGGATTATTTCAGGAAATATCAATCTCTAATGAACTAAAAGGTCGATGCTAACTTGAAAACTACTTCTTCATGATATGACAACGTGGAAAAGAGCATTTTGGGCTTTGGAGATGCAGACAGATGAGACTAATAATAAAAGGTGACTCAGATGTGTGAATGAAACAAAACACAACTCTCCAGGTTTGTTTTTGAGAAGGTAACAGCATTTCAACATGTCTTAAAGTTCACAAAAGTAAATTTAGCGAAATACGGGCCGTTTAAGGAACTGTTTTTGAGGTTGTGACTTATTTTAAAGAGCTACTCCCCTCCACTCTAGACATTAGCCACAGCTCTTTACATAACGCACACAACTGACAGTAAAAAAGTGAAATGAAAACAGTCTGACAGTTGGGTGAGTGAGGCCACATCCGCAGTCTTTGGTTTCCTAGGCACCTCCGGATCGTGACGACTCATTCATTTTCCCGTCTGTGTTATGATTCTACACATTAGCGCCGTTTCTGAACGCTGCCTCGTGTTGGTGATTTGTGAAAAACAAGTTGCAAAGTTCTTGACATTTAGACAGTTTTACTCTGAAAACAACACTGGGCATGAATAGAAATGTGCTGTATTGATTCCCTGCTGCTCAGTCCTGTACTCAGATTTATCACACAGATTTATATTGATGCTGATGTAATTTCCACTGGGGTGTGATGCTAACTAAAAGCACTGCTCCTTCTGAAGCACTTTTACTCAAGTTAGACTTAATCTGAGCTTCATTTTAACACAATTTGACCAGAAAGATCTGATTTAGATGGAAGTAGAACATCAGACACCTATATATTGTACTATTGGACTTAAAAACGTGTTATTGTGACAGGCCTAGTCACAAACAAGACATAAAATGAAAAATGATCATTACAACTTAACATTCAGAACAATATACTACGGTACTTGGCCTAGAGTAAATTTTCAACGTAGTGCGTTTGCAACCCTAAAATAAATAGCAGTAAAATCTGTTCATATTATTAATGGTTTTTAACATTTTTAGCTAAAGTTATTTCTATTTCTATTTCTTTTTACTAGGCCTGTTGCAATAACAATTTTTGAATCATGATATACAGAGATATACTGCAACAAACGATAATACTGAGACTACGATGTGCTGCTGATACAGTAACAATAATGCAAGTTAATCCCATTGAACCATTTTTAAACACAATATCAGACTGTATCATTAAAAAGATCTGAGCTGCAACAAATAAATAACAGAATGAACCAATAATTAGCCACAGAAGTAACTTTCTCAGCCTTTTGCCTCTCAGATAACACTGCATTACAACAAATACTCCAAATCTCACAACTTCTACAAAGAAATTCTACACATGAATATTGAGCCCCAAAATATTGTTCCAGCTTTCATATACTGAATGATAAGTTGATGTAGTAATCATCATACAGACCTACTTCTCACCTATAGGCCATTGTGGTGTGAGCTGTATGCAGCCATAACACGTGTGAGAGAGACTTTCTCCTCAAAAATGTTAAAGATTCAACTATATAAACTTAAAGGTGCACTGTGTAATTTCTTGTCACCTGCTTGTATCCATGAAAAAGTTATTGCTTTGTCTAAAATGTTCCACAGTATTGCATTAAATCTATATTACTTGCATTTATTCAACTACAGGGGATTTCAGTTCTTACATTTTGACTGACTTATCCACAGATCTGACCAGTAACTTGGAGCAGTAGCTTCATCTGACAGCTTGACTCCATGGATATCAATGTTTAAAGCCACACTATGGGACATTCCAGCAAAAGCTTTTCCATGGAGACAAGCACACGACCTTCCACCAAAAAGTTCCACAGTGGACCTTTAAAGCAGGACATATCTTCATAATGTTCTAAAGGAATTTACCACCATCACGACGTGGGTAATGCTGTTTTTTCTTTTTCTTTTTTTTATGAAATGAATGAAAGCATCGCAAAAAACAGGAACATTTTCTATTTATGGTGGTACAGTAAGTCCAACAGCAGCATTGTTCCTGTTTGCTGTTCAAAAGTGAACATCTGCTGACATTTCTATTGTAAAGCATAAATATTGACATTAATAAAGACATTTTATTTCTCAGATTTATCCACGGCTTTTGCATTTAAGGGGTTTATTTTACAATTATGATGTAGTTATTAGGATTTAAGCCTACTGTACTGTACACACACCGCTGTGAGAGCCACTTAAGGACAGCAGCCAACCTCTGTCCACTCTGCTTTTTCTACACTACTTACTACATGCATTTCAATGACCTGTTTACCTATTACGATTGCCTGACTGTCAATTAGCAGTTAATAAATTGCCATAAATTATCCATGTGAGAATCTCAGAGGACAACTAAACAGAGATTTGATTTATATGTATACGGACGCTCATAAATCACTGGTGTGGTCAGGGAAGTGGTCCTGGAGGTGCCCCACACAACGGCCACACAAACACAACACAGCCTGCAAGCCTGAAAATGGTGCACACATATTACATAATTGATACGTCTTCAGTGGATCTGCAGCCTACATCCATTTGTCCACTTCAGAGGCAGCAGCAGCAGCAGCAGGAGGGGAAGTGAATGTCAGGTTAAACACGCACGCTCCAAACTCCTGACTTTTGCATGAAGAGATCACTTGTGCATGTAAACAAATGGCATGACAGCTGCACCTACCGCACATCCTCGTCCTCCCCCGTTGTATCTGTCTATCTCCTCTCTTCTGCTCTCATCCCTCCATCTCCCTGTGGCACACGAGACAGAACAGTGTTTGAATGTGACAGATTCCTCTTACTCACACACGCTCTCATCAAAAACAGCCCTCCCCTCGCGCTGACTCCCTTTCTTCCATCCCTCCTAACCTCTCTCTCCCCCTCTCCTAGTCGATCGCTCACCTAAGCCACGCCCCCCGCTCCATCCTCTCCTCCGGGCGCCTATAAATACGGCTGCTGCTATGAATATACCATCTTTTCCTCCTGCTCCTCCATCCATCCGTAGATCCCCCTCCCTCCTGCCTCCATCCCTCTCTCTCTCTCTCGCTCCAAATGTTTTCCTCATGACCTTGTGTTATTCGCCCTAACAACGCGGTCACGTGACTGCATCCTGCGATTGCAAGGTGCAGCCTGACAGAACACGGCATTTCCTCACTGCTTACTCAAAACATTAGCCGTGTTTTGGCCCGCAAAGATCACGGTTTCTACTCAAACGCTTCCTGTCTGTTACTGCCGGATGTGGTGCAGTTTTTTTCCTTCTGACAGCTGAGAAACAGACAAATGTGATGCCTTCCCACACAGGCCATTTCAGACACATCTGCATATATCTGATGAAGACTGTTTTCTAAATCAAACATCTGCAGTGATTAAAGGGGACACTTGTATTGTGATTGATGTGGACGCTTAGGGAACATGGTGCATCTTTTCTCTTCAGCCCAAGCACTGGTTTATTACAAATGGCTGTGGCTCCTGGTACATGCAGCAATGATCCTGCATGTTATGTTCTTATGGCCATTTGGGGTTTTTTGCCTCTTCCTCCACTTATTTTTTTATTGTTGTGTTATATAAATGCAAAACAAACATTTTCACGAATCTGCATCTTCATTAGCAATTAACAAAGTAATACAATTTACAATGTTTAAAATAGACAGTGTACACTTCCAGTTGTCTGGTCTTCCTCACAGTCCACAGAATAATCAGAGAATGAGGTTAGAAACATCTGGTGCAGCTGTATTATATGCACCCAGGGTCCATTTAAACAGAGTCGAGGCTGAGGCTGCAGGCTGGAGTAAGTCAGGACATAATTAATCCTCAGATTGCACCAATGCTGTGCCTGATTTCAGAAGGAAAACTATCATGAAAACACAGGACATTTATGGGCTTCTGTATAAGGCAGCACTTATGCCTTGGTGTTATAAATATTATAGATCACAAACGGCAAACAACGCACACATAAGTCATTTACAGTATTTTCAGATGACTTCTAGTGATTATTTTATTATTCTAACCAACACTACATCACCTGTAGGCACTGGGGACTCTCCTGTTGACAGTTAATCTATAAAAGGGTCAAACGAAATATGCTAATGACAAGCAGATTATTTTTATTCTCGCTTAGAAGCAGAAGAACCGACTGAACCGTCATTTTCTGAGAGGTGAGGAAGGGTTTCTTAAGCATATAATAGGACACTGTGTGACAAAGCCAATAATTAACATTTTCATATTAATTAGGGGGTGTCTAACATTGAGCTATGTTCAAAACAGCCAAAGGACTGATGCAGATGTTGTTTTGGAACTAACAGTTTTTATATATGTCTCACACATTATTTTTGTGTTCCACTAACATGGGCATGGGGAAGTCACTGAAGAGAAGAAAAGGCCCAATTTGAATTTTATAATAAAGGATCTCAGCCTTAATTATAAATATCTGACCTTTTTACCCTACTTTAGCTTAAAGACCCAAGTGAATATAAAAGCTACTGACATAACTAACTCCTATAATAACTGATATAACTCCTAACAAAACTGCTAACTCCTATTTGTTAATATGTTAATATCAGCACAGAATAAGATAATTAATTTTCATAAAGCAAGAATAAAGTTTGTATGACGCAGCCTGTTTAAAATAAAACACACACACAGAATACTGGTACATTACAATGTATAAAAAGTATGAAAGTATAACTGATGATTGTTTTCATGCATACATCAGTTGTTGCAGCCCCCTGGAGGACATCTTGTGCATGTGCAGGTCAGTTCAGTTTCTGCTCTGTGAGTTCCAGGGCTGCTCTGATGTCCTGTGCGTTGTGTTTGTGCGTCTCCAAAGACAACCTAAGAGCTTTGTGTAAGTGTTTTGCAGGGATGAGACCAAAGCGAAGCAGATTGTCCACCAGCTGTAGCCGGGCGTTCCCAATAAAAGAGTGAGACAGGAACAAAGGGAGGCCTCCTCCTCCTTTGGTTTGGTAAAGTGGGACTCGGACCATTCCCAGCACCTGCAAAGAAGATGAAATATGATACTGAACAAAGCAGAACATTTAGAAACACGAATACAATAAAATATAATCTAGGTTTTTCATTGGTGAAAATACCTCTTCTTATGTAGCTAATTCAGAAATTGGAAGAGCTTTGGGGAAGTATTTTACACTATATTTTATTTATTTGTATTATATCTGCATCTGCATTTATCTACATTCTTCTCTCAAACAGAAAACTCTTCCACCTTGTGATGTCATGTGGTAATACTGTGTTTTTAAACTCTATCCACCTTCTCTAGCAACATTTGGATGTTTCCAGCCCTGGAATTATCAAAACAAAAGGTAAAAGGAGCTGTTGACATGACATCACAAGGTGGAACAGAGCATTTTGAACTTGTAAGATGTACACAGGCTGCACTGCAAAACTTGGCCAAAATCTAAGATATAACACTTAAATCTACCAGAAAATGACTTAAAAGTAGTGAACTTATCTGTCCATGTAACAAGATTTTTACTTGACAAGTTATTTTAAAATAAACTTCCTCTAGACTAGTATTAACTGTCTCAGAACTAGTGAGTAGAGAATAAATATGAAAAACAAGATTCAGAGAAAGTTGCAGTGTAATAATAAAGCACAACACCAGGTATGTTTTTGAGTAGGTCACATCTTTCTAACATAACTTCAACCTCACAAGAGACAATTTTGCATAACAAAGGACCTTTAAAACATAAAAAACCCCAAAACATTAGTCCTCCAGTACCTCATGTCCGTGATCTACAGCTGTAGATGCTGCTAAACGCTCTATGTCGAGAATCTGTTCCTCCTCCAACCTTTTCACGTAAAAGTGTAAAATCAGCCCAGAGGAAGATGGTGATGCTGAAGCTGGGCCGTAGCAGGACTCCACATGGTTCTGCTCTGAGATGGGAACAGCCACTCCAATCTCCTCCAGCAGCTCTCTGCTCAGGCCCTCTTCCAGGCTTTCTGTTGATGGGTTTACCAGACTAAGAATCCAAATGAGAACAGCACAATGAGCTTTAAAGGGCCCGTATGACGCTGTTTTCTGCTATATGTCATAATGTGGTTTCCTCATCACAAAAATACATTTATACACAAACAGAAAACACTGTTCCACCTTCTGATGCCATGTAGTAACAGAACTGTGTTTGGATCATTTCAGACATGGAGCTGAATCATAATCACTGAACTAAAGGTAAAAGGAGCTGTTGAAAACTATACATGAAATCACAAGATGGAACAGACTATTTTGAGCTTTGGAGATGTAGAGACTAAAAATAAAGAGACACTCAAACGTGTAAATCAAACCAAACACGAGGTCTGTTTTTGATAATATGTGGTTAATGTCTGATTTTGACAGCACATAGTTTCCATGTCAGTGGCAAATTAGTGCTCTTAAAGCTGCACTGTGGAACTTTTCTGAAGGTGTTCCACAACCTGCTCGTCTCCATGGGGATCAGGTAGGTCAGATCTGTGGAGAGGCAACCCCGTGCACAGTCAGAATACATGTTTGTCTTGGTATTTTTGAGGTAAGAAACCAGCTATAACTGGACAAATCTAAGGTGGAGCTGCTTGATGTCAAACTGTGGAACACTCCAAGCAGAAAACAAGCACCAAACAGTTACATAATGCACCTTCAGTGAACTTTGATCCATGTTTCTATTATTGTTACATTCACACAGAAAGACAAGACTTGGAGGAGTTCATTGTCCATGTGTATCCAAAGAGCAAATCTGGGCATTGTAAAATAAACATATTTTTTACCACAAAGACTTTTTTTGTAAGGCAGCCTCACTTTTTCATTGTTTAGCCATAACATGCACTCTTGCCTATTTTACCAGCACATCCAAACACTGCTATTTACTTTTACTTTTCTGAAGAAATGCAATATTATGCATTAATATTATGCAGGATTGAGTCAAGCGATTTGGCCCAGAACTTCACAATATTTTCTGTTTCTCATGTGATCCCATGGAAAAAATAATTGCCCAGCCCTGCCACAGAGCCAACATGCTGCAGAGGGAACTGTACCTGCACTGAACTGTGGAGAGGACACACACTGTCGGAGCACTTACCCCCCAGGAAAACCCAGCAGACCGTCAAAGCGCATCTGCATCTGTGGAAGTGACAGGCTCAAACTCAAACACCTCTGAAGACAGAACAGACCTCGGGACTCACACATATGCATTTTATTAAAACTATATATACTGTTTGAAAATAAACTTGGTGATCACAATGGAGAGGCACTAATTGAGAAAAAAAGATGGGAAGAATTCATGTTTTTAAAAGGTGCACTGTGTAACTTTTCTGCTGAAGGCTGCTTGTCTCCATAAAGATATTAATGCTAAAATCTGGTCTTGGACTTGTCTATTTCCATAAAAACAAACATGTGACCCCACCAAATTAAATGACAAGCCAAGTCTATGGAGAGGTGACCCCACTAACATGAGAACGCATGTATTTCAAGGTATTTTTGAGCAATAAAAACAACTTTTGAATGAATGAATTAATACGTTTAATGCTGCACTGTGGAATATTCCAGACAAAGCAATAACATCATCACAGAGACAGGTAGGTGGCGCCGGCGGACTCTCCCCAAGGAAAGTTACACATTGCAGTTTTAAGGTATTTTTGAGCAATAAAACACCTCCAACTGAACCAATGTAAGGGAGAGATTTTAATGCCCTACAGTGGAACATTTCAGGTAAAGAAATATTTTAGTGGAGACAAGCAAGCAGCAGATTTTTAGACGTTACACGGTGCATCTTTAACATTTAACAT
>KN489327.1:0-21554 GCA_000787155.1 Scartelaos histophorus
TCTTGCATACATTTCTCATCTTATTCCTCGATTATCTTTGTTTCTTCTCAGGTGTCGGCACAAGGAACTACTACAGGAAGATGGGCTACGAGCTGCAAGGGACTTATATGGTGAAGGATCTCTATGGAGCCGAGATAGAGTAAATGAATAATGCACAAATCATTTTATTTATCTGAACTGGATTCATCAGGGGACATTGTTCACACAGCATTTGATGGTGGTCATAAAAGAGGCTGTTGGTTGGACTCTATGGGACATGACGACAATGCTCTGTGATTTTATTTTAGGAAGTGCATCAGTTTTTATGTGGGACACGCCGGTACAAAGACAGAATAGGGATGTGTACGGTGCCATGTTTTTAAGAGTAGCCTAAACAGGATTTTGCGTCATTCATAAAAGGTTTCTGGAAAAAGCTAAAATGTGCCTCAGTGCCTTGGTCTTTTGTGAATGAATCTCATATCGGGATTGAAAGTTTCAGCCAGAAAAAAAAAAGTTACGTTACTGCAAAAAATGTTGGGGCTATTTATCTTATAATTTTGTTTCCACAGATTAGAGCAGACTTAAAGGTGCTATATGTAACTTTTCACCTGTTTGCCTCATGAGTATGTTATTACTTTACCTGACATGTTGCTCAGTATGGCATTATACATCTCTAGCTTGCATTTATTCAATTACAAGTGGTCTAAAAAGGCATTCTGACTGGACCGGGTTTGCCTCTCCACAGATCTGACCTGTAACTCTCCAGGACAATAGAAAGTTTTAATACCATGTTGTGATTACAGACAGAATAACACCAATCTCCTGTTTAGTGGATGAAATGAAATGTATTGTAGTATTTTTAATCACCCTTTTTTGATAGAATATATCTCTGACTGACTTCAAACATAGGTCCAGTGTACAATTCTGAGATAGATCAAATTTACTTAGGCGGGGCACTCAGGTCACTTATTCAACACAATGAACTAATTAATAAAGCTGTTAACTTATGTTTTAGTTATAGTGAAAACATATAAATTACACAACTTCAGCATCACCAACGTCTTCTGTCTGAATGAGTGATGTGTGTCCTCAATGGCAGCCGTTGTGTAATAAAGCTGGAAATTAAATATTACATAATTTGTTTTTCAAGGCCGATCCTGTTAATCCTGTTTATTTTCTGTTGTCAGTGCTCGTACATTCTTGTCTTTTGTAATAAAGGATATTGGGAGTATTTTTGTCCTCATGGTGTGGAAATGAGAGCTTATAGTCCACACAAGTTTGCCTTTAGTTCTTCACAGCATGGTAGTTTTTTTTTTGTTTTTTTTAAAGCCTTACATGTTAGTCATAGATAAATTCTCTAATCAGATCAGATTTATATAGAGCTTTTTTCGACGCTCAAAGATGTATCAAATATTATTGGCCTACAGTATGTTGTCATTAATGATGAAATGAAACACCTGAATATTCACAAAGAAATGTTAACAGTGGATGACAGACCTGGTGGTTTGCCTTGCCCAGCTGTGCAGAAAATGGATGGAAAATTCCCCAATACATTATAACCAGTAATTAAACTAGAAGTGGATAACTGCAGATTGGCTCATAGGAAAGGTCAAAGCAGAGCATAGCCTCGGTTAATGCTTCAGTTAATATGCTCCAGTGTTGGGGGAGTAGAAGACCTCTCATCTCTGCCCTGCGAGAAAAACCACACTGCTTCATTTGATTTGAGTTGGAGTCCTGAACAACTGGAACAGACCAGTCATTTGAAGAGAAGGTTCTCGTAAAGGTTCATGCGTTTACCTGTGTCTCATGGAGTAGAAAAAAACTCATTCCATTTCTACCTGCACTTCTTGATCATGATACGACGATACAAACAACAAATAAGTCAAATGTATAATTATTGTATCTTTGTATTAATGTATGTAATGTAATAATTCATGTATTAATTATTAGAGAATGTAATAATGGATGGACAATACAAGCTAGAAACAATGAAAAGACAGTCAGTTAATTTAATAGTTTTCAGTTGTTCAGTTATGTTTGTCTTTACAGTGTTGCTGTGCTTTCTCCATTTTGGTCTTAGTTGGATTAAACCTCCTGGACTAAAAAAATGCTTGCCACAATTACATACAATCAGTGACTGAAATTTGTTCTTTAATCAAAAAGGACTTGAAGATAAGGCAATGTCTCACAATAACCTAACCAGACCTGAAAAAGCTACTTGGACAAGCAGTGAAATGTCTTCACTCTAAAACTTGAATTTTGACTTTGAATTTTCTTTTGCTCTGGAGCTCACTTGGATGACTGAGACATTAAGTAGACATATTCTGCAGCATAGCATTAAGTACACGAGTGACATCTAGATCTGTGCACATCTTGTATGCATGTTTCCAGGGTCATTTTGAACAATAAAAGCATCAGTATATGATGTTTTATAAATGGTAAAATTATGATAGCCACATTTTTATATAGCACTTTTACACCTTCAAGGCACTCAAAGCACTTGATATCAAGGAAGCACTCACCCATTCATACACCAGTATACACAGACACTGTGGGCAAGGGGTGATAAATGTCTTGCCCAAGGACTCAACAACAGCATTCATCGGAGCTGGAACTGCACCAATGATGTTTATGTCAAGAGCCCAATTCGACCTGCCAACATTCGGATCAGTGGACAAACACATCACCCAGTGAGCTACTGTCGCACCTATAAGTTTTAAGTCCATACTGTAGGAGATTTCAGGTCATAAAATAACATCTCCATTGTGGCACACCAGAAAACTTACTGAATGTACCTTTAAATGACTATTTCTGACACGTTTCCTTTCTGTGAATGCTCTCCATTGTGGGAGACCCCTCATCACTGCCCTATGACGAAGCCTCATTGACTCGGCCTTTCCTACTCCATCTATCTCCTTATGTTCACGTCTTGATGAACTTACTGGAACAGCGTTGGCTGTCATTTGGAAAACGGCTCATAAGGTCTGCGCATTGACCTCTCCTGTAGGCTGCACCGCATTTGATCATTTCCTGGATACGGCCCCCGAGTCGTGACTTGTGGGTTTGCTGTTGCAGTCCTGACGCAGTGTGGAGCAGCAGACCATCTCTCTCCCCCCTGTCTCCACGCTTGCTCACCCGCTCACTGGTGCTATCAGCTGTGAAATCTGAACAGACCAACTCCTCCTCTCTCATTCCTCACTCTCTCTCCAGCTAAGCATTCAAAGCACAATTTTGGTTTAATCTAAAAGTAAATAAGTAAAGTTCAAAAGAGCTGAAGTGGTGGGTGAGTTTGTACACAAGAGTTCAAATAAAAATAATGTGACTTTCTCCACAACCTCTGCCCATGTTCTGTTGTCTCTGACATACTGAGACCATTAAACCAAATGCTTATGTTTAACTACATTTAGAGGTCATACATTATGGAAAACTGACTAACTGAAAAATGCAGACTGATTTGTGACAGAAATTGTATGTGTGAAAGCACAAATCACTTCATCTGTTGTAGTTCCAACCAAATCGCTGCTTGTTGTCAGAATGTGTTCAAATAAAGCTCACATTAATATCTAACTTGAGTAACAGAACTTCAGACAGAGCAGTGCTTCTAGTTAGCTCCAGATCCTCATGGAGTATTGATGACAGCTGCAAATATCAATAGGCTAATAGTATTTTTGGCCTGATATATTTGTCAACATGATGTCACACTTTTCATTTAAGTCTATAACTTTGCTTTGTTTCAGCATTGTTTCCATCTCAAGACACACTACAGCAAAATCTATATAATTTTGTCTTTTCAAAGTTTCAAAACACAAGTCTGTTCTTCCCGTCTGTCAATGGAGCCCCCTGCTGTTCTTCGTGTGGGTTTGATCGTGTCCAGCCTCCCTCTCCTCCCTCACACCTCAAACCTCACCTCTGCTCTGAGTTTGGGACTTTTCTGGTGCAATGTTTGAGTGATGTCCAATGGAGAAGTCTGTTACCGGAATCTGAGGCAATCTGAGTGCAATGGCCTCACAGTACTTCCACGGACCCGACAGCAGCAGCGTCTGTCAACGGGACACAGAGAAATTCAGGTCTGTCTCAAACTCGTCATAGATCGATTTCACAATGAATCATTTTAATAAGTTGGCTTTCAAAATGGTATCCAATTGAAATCTCATATACATAATGGACTTCCAAATTGTACCTATTTCGTGACAAAATATTAATGGCAAACTTTAAGCTTCCTGTTCCATGGGTTTCAAAGGAAAATAGTAACATTAACATAGAAATTCAAAACAAAATATTATATCTTTTAACTAGGTAATCCTCCAAACCTGAAACCTATGAACAGGCAACATTTTAAGAACTTTTAACCTTTCAGAAAATAGGATAATTTGTTACTTGCCATGGGAACGGTGGAAACTCATGGATATACTAATATAATCTAAAAATGAAAAAGGAATTTAAATGTGCATTATGTAACTTTTCAGGTCGAGGGCCTGTCCCCTTCTTGTTTCCATGTAAATGTTATTGCTTATCTTGAAATTTTCATAGTATGACATCAGTCTCACGTTTTTTCGAAGGTGATTTTTAGTAATAAACGACATATAAATTAATAATGAATAAATACATGAAGAGAATACTGCTATGGACAAAGCATTAACTTCCCGAGGATACAACCTGGTAGAAATATAACAGAAATATAACTTTAAAAACTTTAATACAAGCTGAATGAAAGGCAAACGGAAAATAAATTAGTCTTCTGTTTGCCATGGATTCTACCTGGACGCCTGAGGGATTTTACACACAAGCTGAATTAAATATATTATTAGATATCAAGTTGGAAGACAGTTTTACTTGAATCAGAATGCTTTCATTTTTATTTTATATTTACATTTCATGTTTATGTCTTTACATTTGATCACTGGCACAGGCAATAACTGAATAGTAGCACCTTAAGACTAGCAATATTTCAAGTAGAGCTAAATCAGTTGTTTTTGTTTAGGAATAATTAAATGTTTACCCATTTATAAATTACATTATAATAAGTAAATCCTCATCCTCTTGGTCGCTGAAAAAGAATACTGAGGTTAGAGTAACAGAGCAAAGGTTATGATTTATAAATACACAGACATAAGATTTTGACACACAAACACGAAAGTACATATGGACTGTGGGAGTCAGACATCTGAAGTTAAAGGTAACAATATTTGAACAAAAAAAACTGAAATTGTGATGTCATGAGTGGATTTATCACCTGCTTTAATTTCCTGTTCCTACCCAGTGCCATATGAACCACCATCACTCACTCTGCTCCGGGTAACTGCTAACCTCAATGTATAGGATAAAGTTAAACCCTAAAAGAGAACACAGAAAATACATTATAGATTTGAATGACATCAAAGAGGAAAGACAATATACTAATGGTTCAAGTTTTCAACAGCACAAAGGCAAAAGAGTTCATGTGTTTGTTTGGATTTTTAAATATGTTGATACCATGATCTGAAGGAAGGGCCTGTCTGACACTGACACTATTGAAACAAGTACAAAACTCATTGAAATTTGCTCTAGCTTCATGTGTGAACTCAACAGATTATAGTGCATAATGTGCTTTGTTTTTTACATTTTAGGTTTCAGAAAAACTAAATAAATGGCTTTATATAGTCATTGGTTTTGTCTTGGTTTAAAAATAAAACAAGTAATAAAATACATTTTCCGTGTCAATAAATCCAACTTTTTTTTTAAATTTTGAAGTCAAAATTTTAAAGGAAACATAAGCTTAGTTTTTAGTTCATGAAGATGGAGGTGGCAGCATCATTGCACATCAACTATACTATACAAAAAAAGACTCTTGTGAGCTTTAAGCATATTAGATTGTTGTTACCTCCTCAAAAACACACCCGGAGTTGTTTTGTTTCATTCACCATGTTTGAGTAACCCTTCATTATTGGTCTGTCTACATCTCCAAAGCTCAAAATGCTTTGTTCCACCTTGTGATGCCGTGTAGTGGTAGCTCAAGCTAATGGCTACCTTTTTCCTTAGCATATGACATCACAATGGAACAGAATGTTGTTTTTGAGAGAAGAAAACTTGCTGTATGTGTGAATGGAAAAAACAACAGTTCCAGGTATGTTTCTGATGAGGAGACATTATAACATAGATCAGAAAATAGCATAATATGGGCTCTTTAAGATGATCTTGTTCAAGTCGTGCTCAGTCAAACAATTGCCTGAAATAACAGACTACATGAATGAAACAGCAATTATAGACCTTTATAAACACTGAAATATTTGAAAGCAGCAAGTATCAAATGCAATAGTCCCTTTTGTGTTTTCATAGGGGCGGTTAGTAGTCCCCTTTTTCACACCTTGAATTCAAGTCACTTTAAAAGGTGCACTATCAAACTTTTCTGGTGTAGGCTCCATCACTTGCTCGTCTGTATAGAGATGTTCTTGCTTAGCCTGAAAACTCCAGAGTGATAAGTTCTGTAGCTGAGTTACATGTGGAGACGAGACCATGCTCACAGTAAAAATGTATATTTTTGAGCAATAACAAAATTTGTTTAATTAACACAATTTAATGTACTGTGGAAAATTCCAGACAAAGCCTTAACATCTCCATGGAAGCAAGCAGGTGGCGGATTCACAGAAGAAAGGTTACATAGTGCACCTTTATCCCAGCGTTCCCTTAAGACGTTTATGCAACTAGATCACATTAACATCAACACCACGTCACACAGGCAATATCATCTCTCATTTTACCACAACAAAAACAAGTCGTCTGCTTCACTCATTTATTCACGAGCTCTTGAACGTAGCATGTTGCTGCTTTGGCGTGCAGTTTCCATTAGCGTCTCTTAGGCGCAGTGGGCATCCTCTCTGAGCGCTGTGCGGACTTTGGTCTCCAGCTGGTCGGCGCGCGGTCTGGAGAAGGGGTCCACGGCGAGCATGTCCAGCAGCAGAGCGCACATGTGGGGGCCGGGGGCGGGCGGCAGCGGGGGCGCCCTCTTAGACTTCATGGGGATGCACAGCGGGAAGTCCGGGTTCTCCGAAAGAGCCTCACCCAAGGGCATGAGCCAGCGGCCTTTACACGCATAAGCACCTACAGGATGCAAACACACTCCATTAAGTACAAGGTTACATGTTATATATAGATCACAATGGCATCATAATATTAGATAATCCAATACACTTTATAGCCAAAAACAATGTAATAACATATCTGTACCTTTTTCTGAAATATTTTTTTTCTTTTGACTTAAATGTACACTGGTTTTCAGCTCTAACATTTCCAATGGAAGGTCCATCACCTGCATATCTCACTGAAGATGTAAAATACGTTGCCTGTAATGTTCCACACTATGGCATTAAGCACCAGTGGAGACAAGCAGGTGACACTTAAGATTTTTTTAACAATAGAAACTCCAGAAATTGAATATAATAAAAAAAAAAAAAAGATATAAAAGATATTTTGGTTAAAGTAATAACATCTCCACCAAGTTAGTGTGGTTTTAGTCATGAATGTGATTTTCTCAAGTCCCAATTTTGCCTTGTTTCAGTTCTGTTCAGTGTCTTTTGGTTTTTGATTTTGACAGTAAAAAATAGTAGATATAAAGGGAATTACATTTGAATTGAACTTGCTATATCAAAATGATATGATGAAATATTAAAAGGCAGGCCACCAGCTGTTCTCACTGGCCTTGAACGCACTGTCTGCCCCGGTGAACTTGAACACATCGTCTGCCGCTGGGCTGTTTGTGTAGAGACAGCACAGGCGTCTAATCACATTCATGAGAACAACAGCGAGAGTAATACATGAAGGCAGGACGCACACTGGACTGTGTTTGTGTGAATCTGTTTGTGTGTGCGTGTGCACTTTGAACAGAAGTGATTGTGATACCATATTAGTATTAGTGTCAACTCTTGTCTGTTGCTTCCTGACATTGCACATATGAAAATACACTGGCCAGGGAGAGGGAGAACCACATTAACAACCCCATGCAATGATCGACAGTTTGAGCAATTATATTAGAAAAGATAAAGTAGTTCTGTAGACCCAGAAAATGAAACCTAAACAGTCTCAAAAACAGGTCTGTGTGTAGCTAAAGATGATTTTGCAAAAAGATTAAAAGTTTTTACAAAAAGGTAATTTGCATAAAACCCTCTTTAATCATAGAGGAGCCAGGTTCAACTTCAGAACAATGCAGATATCTGAAGTATCATAATTAAATACCCTCTTGATTCAGCATTGAGAATTAAGATTGATTGAGCGACAGAAATAAATTATCCCCCCAACTTGGACAAAATGCTACAATTATTATCTGAGCTACTACAGCAACGGGTTAGCAGAGCAATAAAAAGAAACTGCATCATTGTATAAAATGTTAAGCCTCTTCAGTGGTAATAATGATGAATCAGTTTTATGTAGTGCTTTTCTGGACACTCAAAGACACTTTACAGAGCATTATTCATTCACTCCACACTCAATGGTGGTAAGCTACTGCAGTAGCCACAGCTGCCCAGGGACAGACTGACAGAACCGAGGCTTCCAATCTGCGCCATCGGCCTCTCTGATCAACACCATTACAGACACACACAGACAAACACAATCACTTTCATACTACAGAATGTGATAGAACAAAAAACATAAATAATTAGGCAGGTAAAAATAATTAAGGGGCACTGCTTAACTTTTTTGATGGGGGGGTCCGCTACCTGCCTGCCTTACCTAGAATGTTTTATTCTCTGCCATTAAACTTCTACAGTATATCTCCATTGGGAACAACAGGCAATGCCACCTGGCCAAGTCAGCTCTGTGGAGAGGCACATTTTCTACGTATTTTGAGCCATAAAAAACTATGATGAAATAAATACAAGACACAAATATACAAATATTGTGATATTGTATTGTTAAAAGTGTCTTGGCTCATATTCACTGTTATGGTGCAGCATGAGCTAAAAACAAAGGGAACTACATAGACTGTGATTGCTCCGTTTTAGTGCAGACGACATGAAGAAATAACTTAGTCTTTTACATCAGAATTATTATCACAGAACCAAAGACTTGTTAAGGAATTTTAAAAGGAAAAAGTAGCATATTCACAGTTTTTGTTAGTTTCCACAAAATATTGCAATAAATATCATACTGTGAGATAAAAACCGTTGAAGTATCAAACCGAAAGATTTGGATCAACATCATCTCATCCTTACTGTGGAACATTCCAGGCAAAGTGATAACATCTCCATGGAAACAAGCAGGTCGTAGAACCTCCACCATAAAAGTTAAATAGTGGACTCTATTGAAAAAAACGTTTGGTGGCTATTTGTTGGTATATTGTCCAGTGCAAACCTGTAGACAGGACTGAGACAAAGTCAGGTGGGGTACTTTCTTGTGAGAGGGGCAGGTAGTAATTGAGAGTATAAACCTCCTGTCTCCTCTGAGTGGATTGCGCCTGGTCCAATCAATGGTCTTTTCTGAGACTTAGAAAAAGATAGTATAGAACAGAGGAGTTCTTCATCGTTCTGTGAAAACGCTCTAGCCTCCTCCTCCTCCTCCTCCTCCACCTCCACTTTCTTATTGACAAAGAGGATTGCTGTGGTGCCTGTTGCCTGCTATATTCTATCTGGGCTTTGTGATATAAACGGACAGCAGAATTCATAAGAGTCTCAGTCTAATGGAGTTTATGTGGAGTTTGAAAATACCATCAAGTTTGTATTTGGGGGCCTTTTGAAAATAAAATGGCTGAACGTTTCATTTGAGTGGAGCAGAAAGACTCAACTGGTCCCAGTGCACTCGTACATTCAAATGAGTGTAGGGTCCACGGTCACTTGGGTATTCGGACAGGGAGACCAAAACAAATAAAAAGACCATTGTTTGTGGAAATACTAATAGGAAACCAACTATGGTGTAATTGCAATAGGTCTCAAGGGGGAGGTAAAGGAAATGGCAAAGTTTGGGAGTTGGACAGTTGGTACGTATGCAAGCTCAATGATGTAGCATAAAAACAATGCGGTGAGGAATATATAGAATAATTGCCAAAATCATGAATGCTGTTTTGAAGGTGAAAGCAATATTTAAAATTTGCTTTGGTGATAATTAAAAAAGAGCTAATTAAACATTTAAACTGGACAAATTTATTACAGTATAAGTGACATGTTTCTGCTCTTTAGTGAGTCCTAATGTCTCATAATTAAATCTAAACTAATACATTGTTAATTAATATATTTGAATATGTTAAGATTGGCAAAATACTGTCAAACAACCTAACCCTAAACATGGCAAGTGGCAAAGTGTCACAGTGTGTAGCACAGGCTGGGATCAAATCTCTAATCTTCAAGTTAGGCAAGAGTAACTAATTTACATCAATTAACACAGTGCCATAAGATAAGAGCTAGAGATGGGACATAACACATAACAGGAGATATGACATCGGGTCCACATACGTTAACATAATTCCTAACATTTCACAATTTGGTTTCCATTTTTGACCTCAGAAATGTGTATTTATTTAATTTTATTTTTTGTTTCCATTCTAGTACATTATTGTAGAAGTCTAAGAGATGTAACTCACCAACATGTAACCCTTTTTTGTCCAATCCAAATGTGTGATTTTTTTTCTGTATGTTTACAAGATCATTTGTCTCATCATTTAGCAATTTTGTCTTGTAAGATCTTGTGACACTGATAAGAACCTCATTAGCATAACTACATCTTAAACAATACAATTCAATTTATAATTACTAGGATGCATTGGGATTCTTTTATTGTAATCCTCCACATGGTCAATCTCTCAAAAACTTAGATAACTCATATTTGATGAATGCATGGAGGAGCTCACCTAGTCTCCTTTTAAAAATCCAGCAAAGCCTTCTCTATGATGCTAAACAAACCATTATGTACAGAGGATTATTAACATGACAATACTTCAAAAATTGCCGTAAAATTTGCATTAAAAGCGAACATTAAGATTCCTGTTGGCTTCTGGGCAGTGTAGGCTTCATTACACTCTGTCAGCCTGTATTAGGACTGGGCCTGTAATATCTGTTTCCAATGTACACCACATAAATCATCCTTCAACACTGTGACATTCAGATTTATGATTGCACTATCCCTTTGTTATCGATTTATGATCTATGGTATGTGACATTTTTAATAAGCTGCTGCTAATTGTGCACTGACATCACCCACCTGCCCCCCTGTAGTTTGACTGTTTTTGTAATACCTAGTGCGCATGCAGATTGGAAGTGAATTATCATGGTAAAGCACCCAGCATTACTATTTAGAAAAGTAAAAAAACACTCAGAGAAAGCTAAAAGTTTCAGACACAAGTGAACCAAAGTTGGGAATATTTCGGTTTTTAGACATGCTGCTGCATCCAGGAAGTAAGGAGGAAAGTATTTTAGGAATGGGAAGTGATGTTTTTGGATTCAACTGTGCCTTTTTGATGCAAGAACAGTTCCTGGTTAATTAAATGGGGTGTTGTAAAGTTCCCGAAATAATACCCAACTTTCACTCCAACCAGTGATGCCATCTACATGGAAAAATGTAAGTTGTAAAATGTACTTTTTAAACTATTTGTACATTCTGGAAGACACAAAAGTAGATAGATTTATAACTTGAAGCTGCAATCAAGTCAATATCATAATTTAAATGGTTGCAATTAGCTATTTAGCAAGACTGCAGTTATTTCAATGAAGTAAATATTTTGTCTTCATGGGGTCTTTACCCATCAGAATGCCATGCCTTGCAGTTAAGATCTTGTTCGAGTTGATTCATATTCTTCCCACAAATGTTAATATTTCTTGTAATGAAATATTTGATTAAAATAAAATACTGCAAAATAAGTCTAATTAAATTTCAGGTTGGAGTTTTTTCCAAAGTGTTCCAACACTGTTGTGCAACATCTTTTCTTTATAATATTTATATTTTTTCTGTGTAGCTTTCCTAGTTCTGTTAATTGCAATAGTCAGTCTTACCCAGTTGTTCCTCTGTAGTACCCTCCTCCAGAAAGGTAATTCTCTCCAGGACCGCCCAGAACATGACCCCCAGTGAGAAGATGTCTGCCTGGGCAGTGTACGACTGTCCACCCCAGACCTCTGGAGCCATGTAGAAGTCAGAGCCACAGGTGGAGGAAAAATGCTGTCTGCAAAGGTCTCCAGTCAATGAGCCCTCCGCCATCTTACTCAGACCAAAGTCTGCCACCTACAAGACAGGGAGATTATGGCTTTAGGCCAAGTAGGTAGGATAGGAATACAATTCACACAAAAAAAACGTTTGTTTATTCAGTGTTGCCTTTTCGATTGATTTGTCAATGTTTGAGTAAGTCTGTACTGTCCTGCATCTGGGGCTTGCAGCTCTTAGAAAATTTCAGTTTTCACGAACCCTCTAGCACCACCTGTACTTACCACTTACTAACGATTATTCAAACAATTCTGACTCATTACTTGTAGGGTTAAAAATTTTGCACTTTTCAACAATTACACAGAACTGAAAATTTGCTGCTAGCTACAGTGAAATGCTACGATAATAAAGAGTTTAAGAAGTTTTGAACAGGAAGCCAATGCATTTCTATTACAAAGCTTCTAATCTACTAAGGTTTTCAGATCAATGCTTACAATAAACAAAATGTAGACATCTCGATGTATTTACTTTAGTTTAGTACAATGTACCTGAGCACATATGTCTTCTTTAGGGGGAGTAAAAAGTATATTATTTTCTACTATTCAAATGTGACTTACAAATGCAATGCAATTAAGTACATTTTTAAATTATATAGCGCTTTTCAGACATATGTCATAAAGAGGCTTTACAGATCATTCTGCACTCACTCCATACCATACCCTTTATGTAGAAGTCCCTAGTTTCTCTAAGAGGATAGAGTACACATTTGGTGGGTGTACATGTTGCCAAGGGATTTACACAATTATTGGCTTTGTCTACGAAGGAAGTCACATGGGTCTGTCATGTCATTATATGCAGGATCTTATATGTCAAACATGGAAGAGTTGAATCAGAGGGAGTGTTTGATGCTCCCTTAGGTATAGTGTAGGATGCATTGTAGGGAAGCTTCAGTTATCAGTTCAGGTACACAAGCTTTTTTTAGACTCAAAAATATGTTTTCTATACCCTATTCTTGAAATCTTTGTAACAAGCTACATTGTGCAACAAGTTTCATTGTATGGGTATCATTATTCATAATTAACTTTAAGATTAGATTAAATCAGGTTTCCCCTGATTTCCTTGTACAGTCACCTTTTATTATTTAGCTGTTAATTGGCAGAAAACTTTTTGTTTTACTTCATTCTAGATTGTTTTAATTATTAATGTAAAACTTCTCTTTGTACTTTGTGCCTTTAACAGGTGTTTGGTGCACTGAAACCTTTGCTTACCTTCACCACAGGCCCTTTGTCAGTGACACACACCAGCACATTGGCAGGCTTTAGGTCTCTGTGCGTGATCCCTAATCGGTGCAGAAAGGCAATAGCACTGGACAGCTGGAGCACTACACTGTGATTCCTCTCTTCATCTGGAGGTCTGGACAAGAGGAACAGATTCAAATCTCCCCCATCACAAAACTCCATCACCAACCACAGCGCCAGGCATTTTAACTGCGTGCCCTGGGTCTCCTCTTCATTTGTAGGCCTTTTCCTTGCTCTTTTTGCTGGTCTTTCTGGAGTTATATCGCTTTTAGACTTGTTTAGGGACGTATTGGTCCTATCTTGAAGTCTAGACAGAGAGCTTTTTCTTGTCCGCTGATTGCTTGACTGTGTGCCATTACTTTGCTCTTGAGTTTGTTTCACTCCCATTACTGACCCCTTGAGGACACTTTCTACTAAACATAAAGGCAGTTTTCCTGGTCGTAGCGGCTTAAGACTCCTTGGTCCAGTCTGGAGCAGGCAGTTATGGAGTGCAATGACATTAGTGTGGTTTTTCGCAGTGGCTCTCATAGCCCACAGCTCCTGGAGGTACAGCTCGATGCATTCTGGGCTGCTGCAGGGTAGTCGTTTGATCGCCACTTTTTGCCCCGTTTTGGACATCTGGCCCTCGAAGACAACTCCATAGCTGCCTCGTCCAACTTCCCTCTCTAAAGTGTAAAGCTCCTCCATTTATCACACGAGTAACAAATCTATAAAGGTAATAATACAGTAATTAGTGTCGGGTTTCAAAGCAGCAGTATCATCAACCTCATGACTTGCGATAAATGCTAACCTTCTGAATAAAATCTTCGATAAAACAACAATTGAAGATAACTTTACAACTTGTGAGGCCAGTGAAGTAAAAACGGTAGCGTTATAACTGAGAACAGAATTAAACATGGCGTTGTCTGTTAAAAGGAAGAGAAAAACTGTTCCACTCACGTCAACGTGTGCTCTGCAGGGCATCAGCCATCGGCCTAAAGACTCCGCAACATACCGGAAAAGCAAACAGCAACACTTAAAAAGAACATAAACTATTTAAAGTACGTATATTTTCGAAGTTAACGGGATTTAATAATGCTAAAAGACAACAAACCAACAGCAGCGATAGACTTCCGTATCTATATTTGGAACATCCCGCTTTTGACCCTTCGAGCATTGTGATTGGCTGCTAAAGCGTTCTAAATCAAGAGCGCGTTTACCATTGGTTGAAATTTGATTCGAATTGTACAAGCCCCGCCTACTGATAGACGAGATAGATTTAAATTTCAAAAACATAATAACAGTAAGAATTTTTAATTATTTGGAGCATGTAATATTTTATGGGCGTGATACTAACCAAAATAAACGGATATTAAAAAGAAGTAGTTAGATGTTACGTAACAGGAAGACATCTGAGGTGTACATTTGAACCAGCAGGTGACGCTATTGTACCCGAGTTGCAGCTAAAGTTTGAAAAGTAATTTTATTTGCCTACTGCAGCGTGCGTTTCACTAAAATACAGTATTTCTTATTTATTTTATTGCAATAAAACCAAAACTCAAACTTCACCATATTTCAGGTAAGCCTATAGCCTATAGGGCACTGTAGCAAACACTACTTGGTTCTAACTTTTGAGTCCAAACGTCTTGGTCATACCTTCCATGTAACATTTGATGTAAGAGGCGGGTCAGCTCATTTGATCTTTTCAGAGTGCTTTTTGTCAGAATACATGGGGTACTCATAGATTGTATCTATATTCTTTCTGTGGATACCCTAGACTAGTAGTAGTAGCCTAGTGTAATGGCTGTGGAAGTAGTAGGGCTGATCAGATTGTAGCATTAGGTTAATTTTTTTCATGTTAAATTATGGGTTAGTTTATTTTAGTTCCATGATTTACCTGATTTATATGTCAATTACATTTTTGTTGAATTAGACCTGTATTTTGTCTGATTTTAACCCACTGAATCTCACCGTAAAGTCTGAACAGTAAAATTAATTTACTACCATTCAGTCTATGCTATAGGTGATAGCAAGTGTCAAGTACACGTGCGTCAAAGAAAATACAGAGACATTATCCACAGACATCACATAAAAGGAACATTATCTCAAAGCTTGGGTGATTATTTGATTCACAGCTTTTATCTTTAATGCCAATCATGAACGCTCCTCTTCATTACTGCAGGAAGATGGAGCCAGTCACACTCCACTCGTTTTTATCTTGACGCAAATGCCCTCTGTTCTATTACCATATCTCATTCTCTTTGCCATATTCCCAAATATACAACACAGTAGTGGGCATAATATAGCATAGGCCTCTGACAGGAATTACTGGACGTTTTGTGGGAACCTCACCAGGACAAGAGCATTTCAGGCTAGATGTTAATGTGTCTAATAAGAATGATAGTTTAATCACCTCTGTATTCTGCTAATTGTGTTTCAGTGGGGGCTTCGCTGGCTAATTATGGAAGCTGCCAACAGGAGGGACAACAGTAATTATTTCCTTGATTGAGGTCAAAGCCCCTCCATTTAATCCAGAGGAGGTCTATCGTGAGCGCCGCAAAGAGAAAACAATATTGGAGGCGTTCACAGCAGGTGACTGTACTAATGGAGATGTGTGTGCACTTAGCAGCTTTGTACAAGGGAAACCAGGGTATTCTATGATCTTCAAAGAAAATATAAGCTGTTCACTTACATTTATTTTATATATTTTCTCTTTGCAAGGTTAGAGTAGAAATTCTGAACAATCAAAACACTTAACACTGTATGTATGTGTGTGTGTGTGTATATATATATATATATATATACACACACACACACACACACACACACACACACACACATACACTTATTTATAAGTTAGTTATAAGTATATAAGTTTAAAACATTGATTAATATGCAGATTTGATTGGGGATACATTTGTGATTATGCCCATTCCTCTCCAACTTTTGAAAATAGTTTTGTATTCAGGAGGCAGTATTACATTTGTTATTCTAAAATCATCAGCCATGCGTTCATAAAGGCGTTAATATATTTTGAGAGCCCCAGTCTCTGTTTAATGACTTTGATCTCCACTCTGAAGAGCACCAACTTCAGTACTTTTGTGAAAAGACTCAAGCAGCATTTCAGTTGCTAAACAAATTAGAAAATGCTTTTCTATTTTGTTAAATTTACATATAAAGGTACAATTTTCACTTTGCACTCTTTTGGAGGAGTGGAGGGTCTGTCACCTTACTTTGCTTTACTTACTTACTAAGTATCAGGTCTGTGGACAGATGAGCCAGGTCACACAAAGAATACATGTTTTTATAACAATAAAACACCTGTATGAATTAAATATCAGATCACCTCCATGGAGAGGAGGTGGCAGAGGTGGCGTTTATAAATGAACACTTTATTAAGATCTGTCTCCATACCTCAGGTTGGGAAACACTCTCCCTGACTCCATATTGCAGTTCAACACTCTTATGTAATGCCATTGATTTAAACCCAACCCCATAAAGTATTGCTGCTTGTCCCACTGAACGCTTACTCAGTGAAATCAAACTTTATGCACAGTTTTTTGGGGGCTTGATGCTGCAGATTTCCAGGACACAGGTTTGATTGATCTTTTATGCAAAAAATAATGGCAGGCAGTTTTATCGGAAATAAAATGCCTTTTATTTATTGCTCTAAATAGTGATCAGGTACGTATGGATGGTGCAGTACTTTCTTTTATTAGATCAGTGTTCCTCAAACTGTACTGCTTTGGTGTTATATGATGCCCACTGCAGTTTGAGTATTTCTTTTATTTACCGACAAATGTGTTAATGATTTTCTCATCAGTTGGACTAATCATTGTTTAGAAACAATCTCATCCATGGTTTAATTTCATTTTAAACCTAATTTAAGTCTGTTAACATCATAAACATGTTGAGTTGTTTTATGGGTACCGGTGGGGGTAATTGTGCTACAGTACACAGACTAGTGTCCTGTACCTCTTAGGTACTTACAGAAATGATTTTGTAGTTCTTTAGGGGCACATTCACTTAAAATGTTTTTTTGCTTTCTCATTAAAAGTTAATTTCCATTTTTTTATGCAGACCGTACAGACCAGTTATGACTACTCTCAGTGGGTTTATACCATACACTGTATATATAAATTGACATTGCTAATGAGCTAGCCACTGCGTTCCAAATAGGAAGTTCTCATGTTGGCTCTTCCGGCTCATACTGATCCTGGCTCCCATTACATTTCAAAATTGCCGCCCCTCTCTTTGTGACTGCTGCTGTGAGCCTCATCATTTTGGTCTTAAAATGTTCATATTACCCCACTCGGCATGATCCTGTTTTGTACTTTTTTCCTCTATTTTGTTTATTGTTTTCTTTATTTATTAACAAAAAAAAAATATATTCATAATATGGAGTCTGATTCAAAATTTGCTTCTGTAACCTTAAGCATCGCAAGCCTCATTTGAGTGGTGCTGAACGCTATGGGTGACATCACACTCACTTAGTCCACATTTTTATACAATCAATAGTTTATATGGTAAATGATTAAACTGAGTGTTGAACATTTCTACTAGGGCTGTTGTCGTTTAGTCTATTCATCTGTCAGTGTAGTTGTATTTTATTATTTTATTAGCATTATAAGGATTTATATGACCTCCAGCAGACAGAAGAAGGCATGGAGTTACTTAACTGTGGTTTTAGGATTGCCCTTTCACTTATGAAGAAAATATTTACTAGTACGTCTTTGGATACATAGTAGATTTTTGTGGGGGGTCCATAGACTGTATATGTAAATGGTCATTGCTATCCTGGTATCCGCTTTCCAAATAGGAAGTGAGCATGGGGGTGCTTCCAGCTCCATTAACTCTGGCTGCAATTGAAAATTAGCTCCTCTTCTCTCTGTAGCTACTGCAGTGAGGCTCATTTTGGTCTTAAAATGTTTGTTCATGCTCTACATGACTCTGGTGTTTTCATTTCACTGATTTGTCTGTAAACAAATTCTTGTTACTAACATGGAACTAGGCTCATGAGCTTCATTTGACTGGAGCTGAACGCTGAACGCTACGATATGTGATGTCACTCCCTTACTCCACTTTTTTATGTCTGTGGTGAGGTCTTATACATTTTGACAGCTTTTATGTCTGCCTCCCTAAAGAGGAGTTTTTCATTAGTCATTCTGATGTTAATAGCGTTTTGGACATAAAATGATACACCAATGAAAAAGATGACATAATCAAGGCTGCAACAAACACTTCAGAATAAATTATTCATTATTAATTAGTGAATCATTGCATTTATATAGCTCCTTTCAAGACACCCAAAGCTTCATTTACGGTTCATTGTTCATTCACTCCACACTTAGTGGTGGTAAGCTACTATTGTAGTCACAGCTGCCCTGGGGTAGACTGAGCAAGTCTGCCAATCTGTGCTATCGGCCCCTCCGACCACCACCAACACTTTACGCACACTCCACTTTCTTATTTGACAATGTGGGTGAAATGTCTTGCCTACAGACACAACAACAGTTTTTGCACTGGCGCCCCACTGTGGCACCTGGTGTACCCAGCTGTCTCCTGTGCAAGTGCTACCCAGGCCCGGCCTTGCTTAGCTTCTAAGATCTGACAAGATCAGGCTTTGACAAGCTGGTCTATATGGTCACATATTTGAGTAACCCTTTTATTTTATTTATTAGTCTATCTACATCTCCAAAGCTCACAATCCTCTGTTTCACCTTTCAAGTTAACAGTTACCTTTTACCTTTTGTTCAGTAGAGATTGAGAATTCCAGGGCTGAAATTATCCAAATCATTCTAGTGAATGTGTATGGATTTTAAAAACACAGTGGAGCACTTCCTGTATTACCAGCTATTACCACATGGTGGAGAGATTGACTCCTAATATAAATATGCAGGATGTGTGTGTTAAATTTGTTAGTAAAGCAAACCACAACTCCAGGTTTGTTTTTGATAAGGAAATTGGTCTGAAATAAAGGCACTGAAGAAGAACTGAATTATAAATATAGGTATTTCATCACTTGAATAAAGTATATGTGGGTATGTGCGGCCACTACTATGTACTTTACACTTTCACAGAATCACAGGCAATTTGAATCCTCATTGACATCTTCTGCTACAACATTTTTTATCTTCTATTCAACACCGGTAATGTAAATTCCCATTACGAACAATACATATAATCAACCACACATCAAACATATAGCATTTGCAAACAGCTTTAATTCGCCTCTTGTTAATTTACAGTCTCCATATTGAGCACCCTTTCAACAGAACATCTTCTTCATGTCACCACACAGACCAACCATCAATCGCCATGGCACACCTCCAGCACTTAAGAGCGCTCTAGTGTCACCACGCTAATCAGACTTCTTTGTGTTTATGTAGGGCCCTATCACTGACAGACAGGCCTCTCCATAGCTGCCTGTTCCTCCCGCCCCTTATCTCCACCCTCTGCCTCTCCATGTGTCTGCGCTCCAATTCAGCTCCACTATCTGACCCGCGGCAGGGACGCACGTCAGCACCAGCTTACAGGAGAAAAGGGGCTTCTGGGGTTTGAGTGGGATCTTTAAACGTGTATTGTTACAGGTCAGAATTTTAACTCACAGGTAAAGGACAAAGGTATTGATAATTTGTAGTAAGATCACATTGGGGTTGTTTTGCATAGTCTTGGTGCTTGATTTCAACAAAACATGAAACGGTTGGCTAATGCTACCAACCTGTGACTGTAATGTTATTTGAGAGCCACTTATTTAACAGTAAAAGTCAGACTGACTGTTGTAGTTCTAACTAAATGGTCAGATTGTGTTAAAATGAAGCTCAAATTAAAGTGGCAAACCATCAGACAGAGCATGCCTACAGCTAGCATCACCAGGGAATATTGTTGGCGTCATCTGCCTAGTAATATTTGTTGTCCCTGGAGTGGATGTAATTTGTATATGCTCTCACATCTCAAATCCCTTTTTGTGCATGATTACACAAGGGACTACCCACACATTTACAGGTTAGGTTTCCATGCTTTCTAGGAACATAACATAGATCTTCCTAACTGTGAACATAATCAGTACTAACCTTTAAGTTAAGGTTAGTACTAATTATGTTCACAGGTCCTATATTACTGAATGTTCTGATCTATGTTATATGCTAATGTTGTTTTCTTATCAAACCATATGTGGAGTTGTGTTTTGTTTCATTCACACATATTTAACACACACACCCTGCATATTTAGAAGCTTTTCTCTCAGACAGAAAACCCTCTGTTGTTGCACCTTGTTCTGGAGCTCTGGAGATGTAGACAGATTAATAATAAAAGATTACTCAATGAAATGAATGAAACTGAAGAAATGAAACTGAACACAGTTCTTCTTCTAACATGACTTAAAGTTCACAGCAGTCTGTTTTTGGATCTTTAAATCTGAAACTAAGTTAATCTATATCTTAACTTGAAATTATATAATTCATTTCAAATTTAAGGATTTTTGGTGTCCTCAAAGTAAACAGTGTTATGAATACAGATGTGATGATGATAAATACCCACCCACACACAACAGTGTGCGCAGATACTGGAGCCAAGCAGTATTAAGTATCTTGCTAAAGAATAAAACAATTTGCACGGAATGGGAGGTAGGGCAGCACAATATAACGCAATCTTATCAAAATTGCAATTTAAGTTGCTGCAATTATCAAATGCAAAGGCTGCACTGTACTCTAAAAAAGGTTCAAATCACTCAATATTTCTGCAGATAATTAGGTTACTATAACAGTATCTCCCAAACATCTTATCTCGTTTCTGTTCTTCCAGCTTGTCCCACGTCTTTTGGTGAAGCATGAACTACTATCTCAGTGGAGGCATCCAGGACACTCCAAAATCAGATCCCCGAGCCCACTCTAAAGGTAAGAATTTATTTATAATATGACTTTTAAATGAGTTATAATAGTCCCTTCAGTGGAAGTATGACTTGATCAGACAGCACTACCACAATGTGTTATGTCTCCAGGACCATATTAATGCTAAAAAAACTTCTCCTGCCTTTCTTTCCACTGTATTTATATATTTGTACAGTACAAACCCGGTGTCTTTTTTTGTGTTGTGTATGGGGTTACAGCAGATCTCAGAGGAGCAGTGTCTTGTTTTCGTGGCTGTGACTCACCTTCGCGCTGCACCTGACCGCACTCTGCTGCTGCTCTGCTCAGATCAGCA
>KN489327.1:21605-45376 GCA_000787155.1 Scartelaos histophorus
CCCCAGAGCCTCAGTCCAGGTTAAGTAAGTCACTGCAATAGACCCTTGGTGTACAGAATAAAGTGGCACGTTTACAAATCTCAGACAAATACTAACGTGATCCACAGAAAGAAAACATAGAACCTCTTGAGTCCTCTTGAACCCCTCTCCTCAATTTTTATATTATTATATTATTTTTTATATTATTTTAACTTATTTTAACATTTTGAGGACTTTTGACTATTGAAACTATAATAGCTTTTGAATTGTTAATGACTATGGCAACGGTAGTAGTTTTTCGTCACTCCATGGAATATTTATTTATTTGGGAGGGAGGATACAATCAAACACAGTCACCAAGCAACCACGATATTGTACCTTAAAACTTCAAACAAGAGATTAGTTATCGGAATAGTAAACCAGGGACTATTTAATGACGTAAACTACCGGATATATTTGGTATCTCAAATGCAATCTGACAATAAATATATTCTACACTAGTGGGCCAAGGTGTCAAGCCATGGCTTTTTTCTTTTCCTTTTAAAATTGGTTTTAGCTGTACTGTTAATCTTTTGAGTTGCTGTCTGCAGATTTTGCCATTTGATTTATGACATTCAATTCCAATGTCTACAGGGTTTTTGGCAGACCCCAATAATAAATCAACCAAAGCACATAACTCTTTACAATAAGCCAGAATTGAAAAGTTTCTGGTTTCAAGCGTAATTCTATTATGAAAATGTATACTTTTACTGGCAATGTGTTTTGATGGTGAATCAGCATGATCATTAGCAACTTGAAGCGTACTAATTTATGATCTTGTTGCCCCCTTATTCTGTTGTGTTACTGTTTTAGTTTCACAAAATACAACATCAGTGAATTTCTGGACAATGTAGGATTTGTTATGTCCAGGTAAAGATATGATGCAGGGTCTAGAGCCACAGCGCATGGACTAAAGCTCAAACAAGCATTAATGAAACTCAAAAGCAATGTACCTGATTTTTTCTCATTTTTTTTTCTCAAAATTTGTCATACCCCAGTACAGATATATTGTATTAACACCTCGATAATCAGGAGGTGCACATTAACATGCTAGTTGTTTAATTTACTGTAATGGCAAAAATCAGTTCTGGTATCTGAAAGTTGGGAAAAGCACTTGGGATGCTCTGAATGTGTATGTGAGGAGAGTGAGTGGATTATTGCAAACATTTAAAATTAAGTAGTTCTGGTTCTTTAAAGTTTTTAAGAAAATAAACATCAGGTACAGTGTCTTTAATTATGAACTCCTAGACTAGAAGACTAAGGATAACCATCTCTAGCTACCCAGGCCCACCAGTCTGTTCCACTTTTTGATGTCATGTGGTGATAGGAAGTGCTCCAATGTGTATTTTACATTCCATAAGCCTTCACTAGAATTATTTGGAAGATTTCCGCACTGGAAATGTAGCTGTGAACTTGAGGTACTTAAGGTACAGAGTATTTTGAGCTGTGAAGATGTAGAGACTAATAAAGGTTTACTCAAACATGTGCGGATGAAGCGAAACACAACTTCAGGTATGTTTTAGTGATGCCAACATTCTAACATACCTTAAAGCTCACACGAGTAAATTTTGCACAATATAGAGCCTTAAAATGGGGTTTATATGGGTCACATGTGTCCTTGTTCAGATAGAAAACCTTTATAATAATCCAGTGTAATCTAATTGCGATCCTGGTGCACTGAGCGTTTCAGGTAAACCATGACTCAAACCGCTAGTTGGTAATATGGGGCCTAAGACAGACCTGACCTTAGTGACCTTATCTCATTCTAGATTTGGATGACCACTAGCCTAGTCCCGTTTCCCGTAAAGCATATTTTTAGCGCTCTGCTAGACGCCCCAGCAAACGGGTGGCGTAGGCAGGATTTCTTCCACGTCACACCACGCAGACTAGATGTTTTTTTGCGTGCACGGGGGGGATCTCCAACCCTCTCCCCCCCTCCTTCTCTGTGAATGAAGCTGCTCTGTGGAGATGTGCACGGGGAGTAAGGCAGGGAGGGAGGGGACGGTGACTGGAGGCTGAGCCAGGAGGGAAGGGGTGTGCCAATATAAGAAGCCCTCAGAGGAGACAGAGCAGAGGATCAGTTGTTCAAAACCTTTAGGGTACGGATACAAGCCAGACAAAACACCAAAACTATTCGCACTCTTCCTGCCGCATTCCCAGGCTTTTCATTTGCATACAGCAGGTAAGTCCTTTTGTGTTTTTCTGATATAGATTACTTTTAAGGATTATTGATAGTTATAAGAAACGGTGTACTTGCTGAAGTGCTAATGAATCCTCAGGGAAATTAACCTTTCACTTCCAATCTTGATCCTATTTAGTTACACCGTATTAGTCCACCTAAAATAACTTTGTGATCTGTGTTGTTTGGTAAAGTACATAGAAACTCCACGTTCACTGCATTGTTTTTTCCATTACGTGTTAATCTCCCAAAGGTGTTTAAAAATACTTAATCATCATCATCAGCACTTAATAATTACCCCTGGCTACCAGTTTGTTTTGATATAGTTGGAAGCACTTGCCTGTTCTGTTTTAGAAATTAGTTACTTTATACCACCAAAAAGAAAAAAAAAACAAAAAAAAATGAAATGTAATAGATTAATAAAATAAAAAGGGTAAAATATGTTAACTTCTAAGATGGAGGTTTCACTATACTCATGGAGATGTTTTTTTTTTTTTTTTTTTTTTTTTTTTTCTTTCTGTTCAATATATCTTTATTCAACATATTGTTTGTTCCTTTACAGGTTTTATAGCTCAAAAATACCTTAAAAACATTATTTTTTTTACCATGTGCAGGCTTGCTTCATCATAGATCTCGTTGTTAACCTGTCTCCATTGTGATTACCTTGATTATTCCACAGTATCGAAATAAATTTGGTAAAGTATCGCCATGGAGACAAGCAGGTAGTGGACCCTACACCAGAAAAGTTACACAGTGCACCTTTAACTTCTTTTATATAATAATTTCGGAGAATTGGACTAACACCAGTTGATTCATCCTCACAATGTTAATATTTTGATTCATTGCTGACAGTCACATATTAAACAAATCAAAGGAAAAGTGTGGCAAGCCAGATAAAAAAAAAATCCAAATCTTAACAGGCAAAATTGTCAATGCATTATTATGCTAAGCGACGGGTAATGATGATTCTAATGATAATAGTAATGAATGTGCATAATCTTTTCCCATTATCGGAGGGAGGCGACTGGAGCCCAGACCGAGGGGAAAATGGGTGCCTAATGTGGCGTTGACAGATACATGAAGGCTCACTGGAAATGTTTAATGAACAATGAAATATGTTTACAAGAGCACGCTGGTCTGACGTACAGGAGGCATCAACTGGACATCTGAGGAATGGGCTTTGATTAATATTGATAAGCTGTGTTTGTGTTGAAAAATGAATCACTCAATTTTAAGTGTAAAATGGAGTAAGATTTACATAATTAGTTCAAATTAAAATCTTGGGTCTTAACAGGCCAGTAAATGAGGTCGTTTAGTCAAGAGTTCTTGTTAAAAAGAGGTTAATTTTATTTTAAAGTAGTTTGCATAGTCATTTTTAATTTGACAAAAGACAGAAATAAAAAACTAAAAATGTCAAAATGTACCAAAAATAAACTTGTTCTTAATCTTTGGAATTAAAATATTCTTGGTATAGAAAACAAAAATGAATGTCTAACCCCAAACAGTATGCCTTAAGTCATTTAAAATCATATTTTGTATTTTACAAGCTTTAATCCCATCATACAAGATTTCCATGCAAGATACTTTTTGGGATTTCTTGTAAGAAAAAATATAGCCTACGTACGTCACGACATTCCCTTATAATTAGCTCAAGCAGCTCTTAGATGTTCTGATTAGGCTGTTTACTGGATTGGTTTCATCTTGATCAGACGAGGCTTTGGTTTAATGCGATTTGGAGAAGACTTGGCAGTAATAAGTCTGTGGTGGTGCCCCTCGTCCCTCACCTCGGTGGGATACAGGGGCTGGTGAGTCCATGCTGAGATTGCGTTCCCCTGGGTGGCGTGTCCAATGGATTTGTGAAGGTGTCAGTGCAGTTTAACAGCAAGCAGATCAATGATGACACAAGCACGTCACCGCAGCTCCACACAGACGGCAGCGCAGGATCGGGGTTGGGGCTGGGGGGCGCTCTGCAGCTAGTCGTGATGTTCGTGGCTGGGGGGCGCTGGTGTCATGCTTGTGCGTGAATCTTTTTGTTCTTCAAAGGTCAACAAGCAGGAAAAGTTTGTTGAAGGGAGAAATACTTTTAACCTTTCTGGAAATGAGATCAGGGATTGAGAATGATATTTATTCAATGTCGCTTTCACACAGAACACATCAAAACTGGGACTCCACTAACTAAACCCAGAACTAGACCAAGACCAAACCAGGGCTAGGACAGAACCAAAACAGGTTTACGTCATGACTAAACCTGGCTCATGAGAAGTGTGCACCCTCAGTATCTCTATGTGGAGACTGCAGGTTCTTTCATGTGTTACAGGGTTGGATGCTCTGGAAAGATTGGATACAGGTTACAAATGCACTGTGTAACATTTCTGGTGCTGGGACTGCCACTTGTCTCTATAGAAATTGTGTTTCTTTGTTACTTTGTTACTTTAAAAATGACAGTTTTCTCGTTACTTGTTTAAAAAGTAATTCTTTAAAAGGTAGCATAATTGAAAAAAGAACTATGTTTCCTTACCAAATTTTCAGTATTAACACGTTACACTATTTTTACTTGAAAAAAATAGTTACGTTACTGTACACACTGCTGTTGACATACTAAGGAGTAAAGCTGTTTCAATTATGATAAGAATGTGAAATTTAAATGGACTTTAAAAACACATAGGTGCACTTTTGAATCACCACCTGATGACATCACACAGTTTTTAGACGTTTTTAGTTCTCAAGCCAAAATATGTAAGATAACTCAGCTCCCATGTCTTTTTATTGAGGAAACAATTGGCAAAACAACCTTGTCTAAAACACCCAATTACCCACCTTTACCAGTTTCATCCAGTGTAGTATGATATTAAAGCCTCTTCATGGGACATTAATGAGATAGTTGTGATTTCTATTGCGCTCAATACCATGAAGGACATCAAACAGCAGCATAGAGTCTTGCTGGTCCGTGTCTGTGTTAGCTATATCCCGAGGTGGTGCAACCTTTTTCCAATTAAAAAGAACCCACGAGTGCAGCAGATGAAAACAGTTGTAATGTTATGCTCAGTTGATCTGATAGGAAATCATATCACAGCTCATATTTAGTGGAAATGTGAGTGCAGGATTTGAGGAGAAAACGGTGTGAATGGCCCACTCAATTTGTATGCCCCGCGGCGAAGGGAGATAAAGGCAGTGTTATCAGCCAATTGGGTTAATCTGCAGATATAAGGATTCTAAGACAAAACAAGATAAGCTTTAAGTCCATAGGTATTCTGAGTGTAGGCAGCATTTATAATATTAACATATAAATTGAAATGGTCTTTAAAACTAAATTGACCCTTGTGAGCTTTAAGCTTTGTCAAAGTGTTGTATACCTCCTGGAGTTGTGTTTTGTTTCATTCACACACGTTTGACTAATCCTTTATTATTAGTCTGTCTAATCTCCAAACCTCAAAATGCTCTGTTCCACCTTGTAATATCATGAAATTATACTTTTCAAGTTAAAAGCCACTTTTTACCTTTATTCAGTAGAGATTGGAAATTTCAGTGCTGAAATCAACCAAGTGATTCTAGTGAAGGTGTATGGACTTTAAAGAACACAGTGGAGCACTTTCTGTATTACCAGATGACATCATAAGATGGAACAAAGTGTTTTCGGTTTGAGAGAAAAATCACTCTAAATATGCAGGATATCCACGTTAAATGATGAACATTATAACTGTTCAGAATATAGCATAATAAGGCCCTTTAAAATAATAGACAAATGGTGCATAAATGAAAAGTTTAAGTTTTGAAAATGGAACATTTTTATGATCAGATTAAGAGAGCTTTTCTTATAGGTTAGTGCTTCTTGAAATAAGAGATTTTTTTTCATGTATGTAATATTGGTTTTGGCTCAGTATGTGTTGTAAAAGTTGTACTGACTGCATTTAATTACAACACAATGATCTCTTGCAAACCCAGAATGAGTAATGAGGAGTGTTTGGTTTAAACATCTGTTAACAGTTTAAAATGTGTTTTTTGTTTGTTTGTTTTTTACATTTTCGATGGTAAAATTTGGGCATAACTCTTCTAAGAACAACTAATTTTCAGGTCACTGTCACCAAAAAGCAACTAAGATTAAAAAGGGAAATATAGTGTGATGAGATAAATTACACACGGCCAAACTTTTCATATAATGCATTCAAGTCTCTATTCTAAGAGCTTAAAGTACCGAATGAGATAAGGTCTGAACTGCAGCTTGAGGCAAACAAACTGAAGCAGAGTTAATGCGCTATCTGTAGATGTAACGATAATAAGACAAATTCTGTACTTCTGTGGTGTACGTCACTGTGCTGCTCTGTGCTCTGTGATGCCAGGCTCACCTCTGGCATTTTTCATCCAAATCTGACAAATCTGAACTTTAATCACAGCTAAAGATTAGATATAGGTGTCACCATAAAGCTATGATTTGACTTTTACTTTTTATAACTGTTTGTATATAGATTGCTTAGTTTATGCTTTTTTTTTTGTATTTTATGTTTTGTCTGTTTCAGGGACTGCAGATGGAAATCAGCTCCGAGAGCTACAGTTTAAAGCATCTATTCAATGTTTCTTTGATTAATAATGCACACTGTGTCTGTCAAATAAACTAAAGATATATGTGTAGGAAATGTCTGAACTGGATTAGACAATTTAGTCATCACAAAAAGGAAAAGGTTTCTTAAAAAGACCACTGCAGCAAACCTAAAGTTCACATACTGACCCCTTTATCAATCTACTATACGCTTATGGGTTAACATTGGGTTTACTGCTAAAGGTTGTGTATTTCACAAAATTGTCTCTTGTCAGCTTTTAGCCATGTTATATTGTTGTTGTCTCATCAAAAGCAAAACCTGGAGTTGTGTTTTGTTTTACTGACACATATTTGAGTAATCCTTTATTATTAGTCTGTCTACATCTTTGTAAGATAACAGCTTCCTTTTTCCTTAAGTTCAGACTGGGAATTCCAGGACTGAAATGACCAAAATGATTGTAATTAAGGTGTATTAAAAACACAATGAGGCACTTGTTGTATTAGGACATGACATCATAAGGTGGAATTAGAGGCACCCCTAGAATGACCAGTGTAGCTCCCAAAGATTTTTGACGCATTTTTGTAAGACATTCAGGTTTGACAAAAAGGTTCAAAGGGCAACCATAAAGTGTTCAAAATGAGACCACAATAAAACAATGATTCCATATTATGTTTTATAAATCACTACAGGGGCTCACTGCATTTAAACTTGTTTAAAATTGCAAAGGGTTAAAAGTGCACCTCCAATGAAGAACTTATCACCCCCGTAGCTCCTGCAGTATAAAATGTCTGGTATCGTCCTGTCTACACTCAATAATAGCAAGAAGTCCGGCAATTCCAGACTAGAGGTTGAGATCTGAGAATTAGTACAGTATAACAAATGAGAATATTTGAATCCATTTGTCTTGTTTATGTGTTGTTGTCCTTGCATAGAGGTCTGTTAATACTAAGTAGCTGAAAATACTGTGTAGTACGGGTAATCTTGTGCATTCAGTTCATGCAGTGTGCAGAATAGCTGAATAGATGAAGTCTTTAACTGCTCTATAGGCGTTAGGCAGATGACAGGCGAGTAATGAAAGCTAATGAGATAAGTGAGCTCATCCTTTGAAAGTCAATTTAAAACAAAACGCAGTTATTGATTTATTGCACAAATCACTTATTAAGCTAAATTAATTTTCTTTCACCTTTCCAAGGGATTGTTTTTTTTTTGTTCCACTGAAATGAGTTTTAGATAGTGGATGGTAATTATTTTAAGATGAATATAATGGAAGTTTAAACAGGCAATATTCTTGGTTTTACATCACAGCTATACTTATCAAGGCCATTATTATATTAGTTTTTTTCTATAATATATTAATTATGTAATACAGATTCAAATCAAAATGCATTTAGGTTTAACAACTATTACCCTGCAACTCTTCACTGACTCTTCACTGAAAATGGAAGTGTAGCAGCATGGTGTGTTCTGTAGAAATCGACATGTCCGGATGTAAAAAAGATAAGTAAAGTCTCAGTTTAGGTCAACTGCAGCCTATTCTGATCAAGCTGCCTTATATTCAGAGAGCAACAAGTGACCAAACTGTTAAAAAAGACGCCCCAAAACAGAAGCCACTGAGATATTCATATTTTATTAACCTTTTTTAAAAAAAATCTGTAACAGTTTTAAACCAGTTGCAGCTCGAATTTAAGTCATTTCTATAGACTTGTCTATAGTCATCATGCATTTTATCAATATGAATCAGACGTGAAAAAAGAATATGAACTTCTGTGAGATGAAATTGACAAAATTCCAGACTTTTGGGAAATAAAAGAAGCCCAGCGTTGCTCGAAAGAATCAGTCTAGGCAAATATGATTCAGATCAGTAACTACAAGATGGGGGACACATGTTTGATTGAGGTTGTGACGGTGTGTCCACACTTTTTTCACTAGGGGTGGCACCAACGCTGGCCTCAAGTTTTAATCATAAATTTGGCCCAAAAAATTGTCTAATTAATGGTCAATATTTGCTATGGCTTGGTAAAACTATAATAAACACTGAATTAAACTAAAAGGGTGGGTACCCAACTTGATTCTCGCCCGAGTAACTGAGTAGAGAGTAAAATCATAACACTGCACTCTGCATCACTGTAAACCTGGACTGATTGACTGTGGATTGGCAATTCTCCCACCCCCTTACCATCCGAGGGTTCAAATGCTCAAATGCATGAATGTGTGTACAGTAAGTTGAAATGGAATTGCTTGGGAAAAGGCTGCCCCGGAAAAGGTTCTAATAAAAATGGTGTTTAATTGCAGCAGCTCAGTGACCGAGAGACATCGAGAAAGTGATGTCAGAAAGGCCAGTGAGTAACAGGTGCTGGGAAACCTGCTGAGATTCAATAAAACGTCATTCAGTCAAATGATTATTGAAGAGTTGGTTCTGGTGACATGTTTAGACATTTTTTGTCCATAATTAGTAGGACATTATTGTTTGTTTTTGTAAATGCAAACATATTTTTTAAATTATTTGGTTAAAATCACGGATCTACTACTTTTCCAGGAGATACTCTACTAATACTCTACTCTAATTTACCTTTTGCCTTATTTGAGTCTTATTATTTTTGCTGCTTTTATTTAATTTATTATCATTACCATTTTTTTTTATTTTTTTTTGCTTTTTGTTATTATAATATATTGTGATGTGTGACCTACTCTGTCCAAATAATTTCCTTTGTGGATAAATAGTGGGTCGAAGTGGGTCTATCATGAATAATTTAACTTTAGAATTTTGCTTTAACAAGATTTTTTTTTTTTAAATAAAACAAGCCAGAAATTGAAACATATCAAAATCTAAACATAAATCTTGAATAAAGATTAATGATATGAATTCAAGTCATCTTATATATATTTTTTTAACAATGCAGTGTGTGCCTACCTGCAGCCTACTTCCGCGCTCTCCACATTGTGACGTTGGCTTTTAAAAATGGCCGCCGTATTCCTGGGACGCGGAAACAAAGGAAACAAAGGGAAGTGTCAAAGCAAAAAGTGCTCAACAAGAAGCTGAAAGTGTGTACGCGCCGGGATGCAGAGAGGAGTGTGGACCTGAGGGTTATCTGTGCATTAGCAGCCTCCTTTGTGCTCCATACACACGGCTAATGGACCAGATAGAGTGAGTCAGGGCTTTGTTAGGGACGTACGCAGAGCTTTTCTTCTCCTCCTGCGCCTCGTGACACCCTCTGAACCTGACACTGATGCTAATTTAGCTCGCCGTTAGCTTGCTTTATTAATACTCTCAACTCCATATTATACGTACTTGTTGGTTTGTTCCACTCCGCAACTACGGAACATTATTCAACATAACAAAGTGCTTCATATAAGAGACGGGCTAATAATAAAACTCTTAAGGCTTCCTGTTTTCTCTTAATAAAGTTTTCAAGGTCTAAGTTAGAGCTAATGGAAGAAGGTACAGAGTTTGAGGCAAGGTAAAAGCATTCACTTGAGTCCAATATATCCAGTGAAAAGTTAGTCTATTTGGAAATAATTTTTTACTGTTTTACCAAATAACTTTAGGCATATTTAAAGTGAAAAAGACATGATCAGAGATAGAAACTTTTCTTTGCTGCACACACCTACTGAAAAAGGGAATTCTAAATAAGTAGAAGTGGCTTGTATAAAAATGTCTGGAACATGATTAGCTTTGAATAGATTTTGAGTGAATTGCAAATGAACTAGTCTTTTTTTTGCTTTGCACCATGGAGATATCATTTTTTGGCTTGGCTTTTGGCACATATAAAATAAACATATCCATCTCCATAGAGACATGCAGGTAATTCAATGTTGTGGAGAGTTTCCCCCATAGATTAAATGGTTTCCAGGTATTTTAAAGGCACATTTAATTGAATAAATGTCAGATTTTTATGGAAACAAACAGTAAAGTTACATAGTGCACCTTTTAAGTTTAACATGATTGGTTCTTTCTAGGAATATGACTTCTTCTATTGGCATTTTGTAGCTCTGACTCAATGCATTAACTTATTATTATGTTTGTTTGCATTGTACAGTGTGGCGTCTTGATATTTCTTTCAAAGTATATCAGTGTATCCTATAGACTACTTAGTTTTATTTGAACATTTTAACAGTATGTCTGAGAGTTGTAATTGTCAGCCTTGTGTAACTGTTCAGCCGTATTGCTTTGAGTCAAGGTAATTCTTTTCACAGCATTCGGAGTTCAGACGAGGGGCCACACTTTAACAAAAGCTTTTATTTCTTCCTGTTAGATTCAAAGGATAAATCAGGATTGTGCATTTTCAGGGTCTTAGTTAAACCTAATGGAGACACAAGCGCGGCAGTTGTTTTTCAGGTAAAAGCATTCATTTAAAGGAGAAAAGAACAAACCACCACTCCAGTCTTATTGCCTCCCGCTTTCATGGTGATCATTTAGAGGGGAAGTCTGTTTTGATTTTAAATTAAACATATTTTTCCTCTGTATCGCTCTCTGTAATGAGACCCAAACACTGACAAATTGGTTGGTTTGCTGAAGTGTCGCTAATTTTAGGCCAATTTGTCCAGCTTGGTGCAGAAAGCGACAAAATGCAAATGATTAGCATTATGCAAATCTTATGAATGAAACTGTGGAGGCCAACAATATAGAGGTGAATCATTTGCATGCAAATATAACTAGTTTGTTTGGCTTTTTAAAAATCTGTTTTCAACTGTAACCGTTTGGATATGGGTACAACATGCAGACTCTGTCATTGTTTTACATTGCCTCCATTACCAGGTGAATTTAACGTTTATAAGATGATGAAAATGTGACTTTGAATATTGAAGCTAGCATTAGCAACATTTAGCAAATGAGGTGTGTTGTATTTGTTATTTATGACAAAGTCCTTAATTTTGCATTCAGAATATCATCTTGTTTTCATTTCAAGAACAACTTCTGTGACTTTTGGTGTCATTGAATTTAATTAGTGTAATTTATTAGAGCAGTGTCCGTCTAGAATACAAAGTCATGGGACATGTTTTTTGGCCAAAAATACTTTCACCTTTATGGATGCTGGTTATAATTTTTACAGCTATGAACTTCCAAATCATTCATGTCCAGTCTGAAGAAACTCCTTTGGGAGTTTTGATATTCTGAATCTGAAACAGATAAACAGGTAAAACAGAACAGATTTAATTAAATTCTCATTTTAAACCAGATTGTTAATGGTGTCTTTGGGAAAGGTTCTTTCTGTCTACTTTTTAACATGTTTGAGCTACTTTCTCAGAAGCATCACATGAGTGGACAGTAGTGATATGTCTTGTAGGCTTACATGGTTTTGGCAGATAGTTAGTGATGAAGAGGAGCAGATGAGCTATGAGGAGAGGCTGAGGTATGCAGGGTCTGCAGTTAGGTGAATTTACCCTAAGCTCCATATGATTATCTCTCATTATTCCATAGTGACCCATCAATTGTAAATTACTCCCTCCGACAATACAAATGCACAGTGCCTTCAGTATTGAACGCAGGAGCACTTGAGGAGTTGACCTCGCCTGATGGCACATTACAAGAGGTGTGCAAACAAACCCAAGTAGCCTTGAAATAAATAATGACAGATAAGTGGGTCAGGTGTCAATGAGCAGAGCCTCTCAGAGAGCATCCATTAAACCCTCATCTCTGTGATCTGTTTGAATGGGCTTTCCTCATAAGTGCACTTTGACTGAGGCAAATACAACAAATATATTATTGGACAGTGTGCAGCTCAATTAGTACAGTTATAATTTACCATTTCTTTAAGTTTAATAATCATGGGTATCATTTGACGAGTTGATTAAAGCATTTCCATCTAGAACAGACATTATTACTATTGGGAAAATACACAAACTTTTAAGAAAATTGACAAATATATTTTAGGTGGTAATTTTTTAACCACAACAAAACATTAACTGAGCCCATATGCTGGAATATGAACTAATGACTGACTTGTGTTGACTCCACCGCTGAACTTCTATGAGACATTAAGTTCAGTATTGGGCAAAAATCACAAAACACGTGTGGATGAAAAGTGTGTTTCTTTGCAAGCATTGAATTATGAAATATATAATAATGTTCTGAAAAGCCAAACTAGTAAACAGATACAAATGTGTTTATATTATGACAAAATATGTGCTGTCAAAAACAGCTTTTTCACAATGGTCATCAGAAAACCCAGAGGAGAACCCCAGTCTACATTTTAAGAGAGATAAATGGACACTAATGCCTTATTTACAAATATAAAAAAAAGAAACACATTTGCATGGATGTGAAAGCCTATTCAGAACACAGGGAACAACATCTATTCACAGCTTTAGACTCGTTACACCTTCATGCATTGATCATTTGTTTAAGTTGTGTAGCTAGGGTCACTTTGGGTATTCTTAACACTGTCAAATGGACTTAGTCAGCACAATGGTAAATGACTATCCCACAAAACACGTTACCAACACCAACACACTAATGATTTTCCATAAAGCCATTTTATGCATCTAAATGGGCCGTAGTTTATCCACCAAGGACCACCAGAGCTAATGCAGTAGCCTACAAAACCAATGGTCACGCTGAGCTGTTTTTACTTATTTATCTGCGCATGAATGAGTCCATCAATAGAGCTCTCCCTGGACAATGTTTAAGGCCTCTCTCATTTTCAGTGGTGACGTCACTTGGCTATAGCGGGCACTTTGTCTTCATATAAGTAATGGTGAAAGATTTGCAGCGAAATTCAAATTTGTAGCTCATCCTAATTATGATGAGTTTTCAGATGGTGACGGAGGCTCAGATGATCATCCTAACACCTTAGGATTGGTGGTTTGCTTCCAGGTCTACTATTGTTATATCTTTGAGCAAGGCACCCACCTTGCCTTAATGTTGTGTGTGGGTGTACATGTTTGTGTAAGTAATTAGTGGTACTGGGTAACAATTCCCGGTGTAATAGGCTATGGTACTTATTTGTCCAAAAACATATGAAACATGGACAGCTACTTTACTTAAAATTCTTTCAGTTTTAAATATTTAAATAGGAAAAAAGGAAATAAAGACCGAATGCATTTAATGTTGAAGCAGATCATTTGCTATGACAACATTACAATTACAAACTAAAAACATTAACCAGGGATTACAGGTGGAAATTATCTCTTGTGCTACAACCTGGCGGATGGATCGCTCCTGTTAATGTATATTGTGCATTGTCCCTGTCTCATAAATAAACTAAAGTAAAATAAATAGGATGAACAGGATGGCAGCACTAGCAGCATTAGGAAAGTTCTTGGCCAATTCCCTCCCACCAATCCATTGTCTATTGTAACCAGTCTAATAAAAATACTGGAGTCAGGACAAGTGTAAGGGTGAAATTAGTTTGGGATAAAGATAAAGATCAGTCCATTAAAAGTTTAAAAGTGAACCACACAGCTCTGCAGACAGCACAACCGTAACTTCCTTTATCTGATGGTAATAGAAAACACTGCTGAATCAAGCAAATACCGCACCTTATAATTGGCAAGTCTTAACCAGAGTACATCTTAGTGTTGCAGTTAATACATACCAATTGATGTATATATCAGTTATTGTAATGACACAAATTAATGAAGTATATAAATTCCACAACAACTGCACATTTCAGTCATTAGCCACCACATATTGCTCAGTCACTGCTCTGTTAGTGCTGGCAATAGCAGTAAGATCCAATATAGAGTGCATTTCTCTGGGTAATTACACTTCTTTGAGCACTTTAGTTGTGGCATGTCTGGTATATAACTTGAAATAATGCACTATTTACACATATGTGGTATGTCTGGTATATAACTTGAAATAATGCATGCCTTAGTTAGCTAGAATTTTGTCAACACAAAATGCAAGCAGAAAGCGCTAATACTGCATCTGCTAGTGGAGCTCTGGAGAAGAAGACAAACAATATTTGCAACATGATTAGAGAAATGAGCATGAATGTGCATGAACTACAAATATGGGGTTGATGAGGATACAGTCTAATATTTTAAAATAAAGCTACACTCAAACATACAGTATTTTTTGGAAGAATAAACTACTGTACCACAACTAATACAAATAAAAAAAACAACAAGAACAACTATTTAACCAAACATCCACGTTGAGTAACTGATGGAAACTGAACAGGAACCTCGTGGAAGTCACATTCCTGGGGCCCCCTAGTGGGTCACGGTGCCCACTGCATGTGCTCAGTTTGCTTTTAGCATCAAACGGCCCTGTAAATGTTACTGTTATTCTCTAATTAACTATAATGGTAAGATAATTGTGAGGATTTGAGAGGATACGGTCCATAATACAGAATGATCCGTAAAATTAGAAACTAATAAAAATGTCAAAGACTTGGTTAAACAGGATCGACGGTTGAAGGGAAAGTCATTTGAAAAGTTTGGTTTCAAAGCTTTAGGTTAAACAATCTTCCCAAGTGTCTTTTGTGGGAAGTTAATAGTAGTAATAACCATACAATTATAGTATAGTCAACAGAATATTTTTTATCAATCTTATTAATAAACTTTGCATGGAAATCCAGAATGATCTCTATATTTTAATTTTAATACAGATCAATATCATTCTGGAACCCACTCCCTCCACTGAGTCAGCCCTGTCAAACATGACCAGGTATCAGATTTTTTTCAGTGACACATGTGAACTATATTATATTATATTTCTCTTACTTCAGATTAATAGAGTTTAATGCTTTGCTCAATGATTCATCAGAAATCTACAGTTTCTTTCAGTCCCGTGATATTTTTTCCTTGATTGGCTAACCCACCTGTCAGTCACGCCCACTTGAAAATGGAGAGTTTTACTGAGGACCAAACTCACACGTTAGTACTGTAAGTTCTGAAGAAATGTGAACAAGTGTGTATTCTGAATCCAAGGCAAAGTACTTACCTTAAACCCCTTAAATATCTAATGGGTGTGTTTTTGTGGTATCTACTCTAGACCTAAGGCAATAATGTAGTGATTGACAGTTCAGGACAGGGTCGAGGAAGTAAGGTCAGAACCACAGCTGCTAGAGAAAGGTGACTTCATTATGTTATCTGCAGCATTTGTACAAGCACAGATGGTAGAAATGAATTTTGCCATATTATATTATATGACCGAGTTTATCAAGCATGTGAATTTTCAGTAGGAGATGGTGTAAAAGGTCCTTCCAGTGTGATTGTATTCACATATATGCTGATATGTGTAAAGACTGTACAGAACAAGGCCAGCTTTTCTTTTCTGGGACTATGCAGCCTCCACCATCAAATACTTTCATTCAACAGGGTTAATCACAGTATGCTATAGGGGCTATGACTCATTGGGGTCAAGAATGAATCAAAATATGAATCAGGTGACAGTTCACACCTTGGGGTAGTTCAATGGATTTAGATTTCCGTTCTGTAACAACTAGAGTGTATTAGTTTGAGTATGGCAAGATAGTTACTCTCTTAGAACTACATGAGAACTGAAGAAGGTACTTGTCAATGGATTTAGATTTCCATTCTGTAACAACTAGAGTGTATTAGTTTGAGTATGGCAAGATAGTTACTCTCTTAGAACTACATGAGAACTGAAGAAGGTACTTGAATGAATACAAAAACATATTAACTCCATAAAACTGACATTTCTACTGACTGTTGTGTTTAGCAGTCTGCTCACATCACAAGTCCGGGGCACAATCTACTGTATACCGAACTGAACTATAGATTTTACATTTTACATACAAAGTTTCCTCTTTGCCCCTCCAAAAACACAATACTTATTGGAATATGCAATACTTTTACCCCTGCTTAATGACAGTTTATAATTAATTTCTTTTCATGGTTCAGCTGAGTTTGCTTTGATGCGTCTCAACTAATGTAATGAATATTTACACACATATAATGAGCATTTATTGCGTCCGAAGACCCTGTTGATTTTGGATACATTCCCACCAAAGACCACTCACATTCAACGCTTGTTTTTTATAGATCTGCATTGGCATGATCCTCTTGTCACTCTTCCTTCCATCATTTGTGTTTCCCATAGGGTATTTCATCATGCTTGACATGTTAAAATGTTAAAATTGTAAGTGGTACTTTGTAGGAAGCAAATGATATACCATATAACATGATTTTAACAGGAAAAAGCAGATATGATTTTACATTTTCTGATGCAATTTTATGCAACATCAGTTTCGACCCTGCTTGTTCAATTGTTCAGTTTTCAAATATGACGATGCCGCAGTCTAAAAGATAAAACAGAATCCAGTATTCTTGTATTTTTATATGGTTGTATTTCTTCCAAATATCTAAAATATCTTTATAAATCCTCAAAATGTTGCATATGACCTGAAGCTGAAACCTATTTGTATCTCCAACATAGAGATAAATTTTATCTTTTCTCCCCCAGGCTCAAGACTCTGGACTGTGAGTTGGTCCTGATTTTTTTCTCCATCGGAGGAGCAACTTTCTGACCTTGGTTCTAGCTGCCCCCACACCTGTCCCCGCCTCTGCCCCTATCTGCCCCTGTCTGCCCCTGCTCTGTGTGGGAGTGATGAGGAGCCCTGTGTGGAGCCTGGTTGTGCTGGTGCTGGGGTTCGTGTCCAGCCCCGTGAAGGCCGACTGCCAGGGGGAGTGTGTCGCCTGTGGGATCCTCCTACAGGAACAGCAGATGGAGCAAGCCTTTAACACTATGGTGAGTACACAGCGCTCGCGGGCAGAGTAGATAAGAGCAGGGCTAATGCGTCCTGTCAACAGCACACCGCGTGGGCCAACCATCACAAACACGGCCAGACCAGATGAAACTGTGATTACAGAAGCCATTTTATTTTCTCTCCACCGCTGTCTGCTCCTGTTGTGTGGGTTGAGGTTGTTTGGTTGTACTCAAATAGAGAAACAACTTTTCCCAAAAAGTTAAACTTGCAGACTTTTTAATCTCCAAACAAGACTTACATGTGCTACAAGTTTGATAAATCTTTAAAAATTGCCTCAAGGTGGCATTGCTGGTTTTGAAAGATAAGCTGACAGAAAGGGTTTCCCAATACAGAAATCCTTGTTTACTCTGTATGTCTATGCATATTTTACAAAAGAAATGATTATGCTTTCACATATCTCTCCTTAAAGATGCACTGTATTACAAAAGAATAGATTAGGCTTTTCTGTGTGGAGAAAACTCACATATCTCTCCTTAAAGATGCACTGTGTAACTTTTCTGATTTAAGATCTAGCATCTGCTTGTCTCCCTCTACTGAGATGACATGTTCACAGTATGGCTGCAAACTTCCCTGCCTTCATGTCAGATCAGTGACGAAACAACATATTTTGCTTATGTTTTCCAAGGTACTTTAGCAATAAAATACCTGTAACTGAATATATTTGAAATGGATGTTTAATGCTATAGTGTGGAACATTACATGAGCAAACAGGCAAATCTATGCAGATGTTTTCTAAATTACACTGAGCAAGGAACACAAATATCTACCTTTTATTCATTCATTCAATCAAACTATATGTGTGCGTAGAGGAATGCAGCCTAAACTAGAACAATCCCATCTCTGCACAGGCAGACCGAAGTAAAAATAGTGTGTGGGTGTCCATGTATTGCCTCAGAATGGCTAATTTAGCTGATAATGATGCAGAGAAAGACAGCTGGGACCTTTTGGGAAGTTGTAATGGAACTATGTAATTGAGTGCGGGCGGGTTTGGTGCGGCCAGCTCTACCTAGTGACTGACACCTTTTATCAGGCTGCATTGTGTGCGCCATACCTCCCCAGAGCCCCAGGTGGATCCCTTTTCCAATCCCTTTTGTTTCCGGCACCAAACAGAACCGCTGTGTTTGTTATCATGTCAGGAAGCACTCTGATTAATGATACCGCTACACACATTACACATAGATACAGTGCATACTTCAACCTATACCTTCCTGTTGCGTTGCATTAAGTTAATCTAAGGGTGAAAAAAGAGCCTGCATGCTAATGCTAATTATGAGCAGTGTAGTCTTTTGTATTCCTATATGAATCCTCTGGGATCCTCCTTTAAGCCCTTTGTTTAAAAGCGAGAAAAAAAATGCAAAGACAATGAAGGTCTAATGCAGACTGAATACAGTGAACATAATCATTGAAGCAGCCCAGAGAAGAGAGAGCAATTATGGAATTTAATTAAAATGTTTATGCTGGTTTGGAGACTCACTGGTGGTGGGAAAATGGTTACTTGATCTGCCTTTGGAGTGGGAGGTCTGGGGTTTGGTGTTGTCCCTCTCATTATGTGCAGGTCCCAAGCCAATAGGTTAAAGTACACTTCATTGTCTTCATGGAAATCTTTCCTCTGTATTTGACTCATCCTATAATACTGCTATGGCAACCTGTCAGTAGCACTAGGTGCCGTACTGCATTAGCTGGGGCCCATCTCTATATCTTGAAGGGTTCTGTTTACCCAGGGATGGACCTTTCACAAATCTGTAACTTGAATGAAGGTCGGGACCACCAAAATTATGTACTCGGTGTCCAGAATTTTGTACCATCAGGAATCAGGACTATTTTAGCTGGAGGCTTTTTGAAATCAGAGTACCTGGAAGAAGTCCACCTTGAGAAACATGCAAGTTGGAGGAGTTCTTGCGGTCAGCCAAATACTAAGGACTTTAACTGGCATTTCAGAGGGTTGCATAAAGTAAATACAACAAAAGTGACAAAAAATTAAGGATTATGCTATGATGCCTGTTTTCGATGATAGTTTAGACCTAGAAAATACATCCAATACAGACAACTCACAAACTCTACATGGGTGGCATTAAAATCTCTTTCATTGCTGTAAAATGGACATGTGATATCTGCTTCACCAATGTCAAACAGTTTTAAGAAGTAAGTAATTTAATTGATGTAACTTTTTTCTGTCAGAATTTGATAGAGCCACTTTGCATTCCCAACATGTCTGCAGATTGGTGTGGAAAATGAGGAGTAAATGAAGCAGCGACCACTGCTAATAATTATAATAACCAAAATCTAATCGTCCGTCCCAGTGGTCTCCAAGCCATCCCTTTTCACAAACCTTTTTTTCCTCTGATATCTAATGTCCTAACCCCAATAGCCCCATTTTCTTTGGTTTACCACACTTCCTCAACAACACACAAGCCCCCCTCCTCTCTCTCAAACTCCGTGACAGCATTGATCCAATAGAAGGTCCCCTGGTGTGCTCATTTCATTTACGATGCTTAATTAATTTGTGCTGATAGACTCGCTGAAGAACTCCCTCTCCTCCTCATTCCTTTGATGCGAACAGGTTTTCAGATAACCAGGCAATCTATGGGTTCTGAGGCAGATTTGAGGAGTAAATGGGATTTGAGGCTTAACCTCACTCTGAAATTTAACTCGAAAAGGGCGAACACGGTGGACACGTCACACATGCGGAGGTGGATGGATTAGACAAGGTGGTAGAATGGAGTGGGTGGTTTTATGTATTGTTACCTGAAAATAATATTGTTGAAGTAAAGTAATTACCAGTGTTGGGAAGTAACACAAGTACAGAGTGCAGAGTCCAGTACCGTTACTTTAATTTGGAGATATTCAGAATACAGTTACTTTTCTAAATCAGTGTTTGATCATGTAATTTAGGCTCCACATAATACAAATGCTAAAGATGTATTTTTTTTGCAGAAAGACCTGCTATATTAATCTGTTTTTGGTGAAAGGTCTGCCACTTGCTTGTTTTCATGGAGATACTGCCAGAATATTTCTCAGTACAGCATTAAACATATCTATCGCCATGGAGACAAGCAAGTTCTGCTACTAAGCCTATAGTTTCAGGTCAGATCTGCGGTCAGATATGCTTTTTTTCTGAGGTATTTATGAGCAACAAAACACCTGTAATTTTAATTTTAACTTTACAAGCAAAGAAGAACATGGTTATGGAGACAAACGCCACCAGAAAAGTTACATAATAGACCTTTAAAACAAACAAAAAACTACCAAAATGCGTGTATCCCTTGGTACATGGTCAAGTGAGTCAGCAGGTTACTCAACATTTTGACATTGTGCGTTACCATTTTAATTGCAATATTACAACATTTAAAAACTGCGTAAACTGTGGGAAGCGCTGAGTGTCAGGTATGAAGATAATTACGTAGGTCGTTGTGAAGTCAGCTCCAGATCGCTGACGAAAAACTTCCAGACGTCAGCTCTCATTTTAACAGCACATGTCAGAGTCATTGAAAAGTACAGTTATCATTTTTGGGGGAAAAGGAACTCATTTAGCAGCTGTCTATCAAACCCTCTGGCAATTTGCTCTAATTTGGTGCTGTCCATCACTCGCTACAAGTGGATGTCAAATTTAAGAAGTGACGGCGGTGTCGCAGTGGCACCTTTCTCTCTGTATGCAGATAGAACTGGAGCTTTTTTTTCTTTCTCTCAAAATTAAAGAGTCTGGCAGCCATTTGATCAAGAACGTTCTCATTAATTTGTTATATTATGTAAAATATCTATATATTCTGGAGGGTTTTTAAAGTTTTGTGAAGGCATGATATAATAGGCAAGACATTTAATGGTGTGCTATGTAACTTCATTCGGGGTTCGCCACCTGCTTATCATGGATATGTTATTACTTTGCTGTGAATGTTCCACAGTATGGCATTAAAGTTGTCTATTTTGCATTTCAATTACAGATGTTTTTAATGCTATAACATTCCTTGAACAAACATCCATTGTTGCTCTAAGCAGTGTCATCTCTCCACAGCTTTGACCTGTAACTTGGTCTAGAAGCGTCACCTACTTGTCTCCATGGAGATACATACTATTTATGTCATACAAAGGAATATTCTGAGCAAAGCAATATCCATGGAAACGTGCCAGACCCTCCACCAGAAAAATAGACAGACTTCATATTCTAGGTCTTTGAATGTTCTAAACAGTACGGGATTATACCACAAAGTGAAGCAATAACTTCTCTATGGAGACATACATACCCTCTGCTAATAAAGTTACACAGTGCAGCTTTAAGGACAAAATGAGGGAGAGAGTGGGAGAGACATTCAGAAGATCGACTGAGCCAAGACACAACTACACAAATCTTATGTAATCACATTGATCTGTATGTGTGCTTCAATCTAATCCATAGTTGTTCTTAAACTTTTCTCTCCTAGTACCAAAAGGAGGTAAATAATAGTATTCCAGATCTAAACTAGGGCTTAATAAGGTTTGCTACAGTAATTATCACCAAAAGGTTACCCAAGGAAGGATGAGAAATGGATCAAACTGCCATGATTGAACTCTTTTTACTGTTTGCTCCTGTGCAGGTGTGCTTATTGGAGTGTGAAGGTCACGTCTCCTCTTCGCTCACGTGGGAGGTCTGTAAACGCGCCGTGCCTCTGTCCCAGCAGACGACCTTCGCCAACGCCGCTTTGCTCTTCAAAAGAACGGGCGAAGAACTGACCCCCCAGGAACTCAGCTCGGACGCAGAGGGACCCCAGTACGACTCTGTCCTCACGGAGTCCACAGAGGAGAGGGAGAGCAGGGATGCGGAGGAAGACGAGAGCCCGCTAGCGCCCAATGACGAGGAAGATAACGCTTCCAGGCCTCTGTCCAAGCGCTTCGGGGGCTTCCAGAGGGGTCGTCACAGTTACAGGAGAATCTTCAGCGCCCCCATCAGGCCGCTGCAGAAACGATACGGGGGCTTCATTGGGGTGAGGAAGTCTGCGCGGAAATGGAACAGTCAGAAGCGAGTGAACCAGCTCCTGAGGCAGTACTTGGGCATGAGGAGCAGCCGCAGCGGTCGCCCAGTCACCCGCGTGTGGAGAGAAGAGGACGACATAGAATCTGCCCCCCTTCTGTAAATACTTGCCCCCCAACTCACCGCTGTGTCCCACTCTGAACAGTGATGTCACAAACAGACTGCACCTTCTGTCTGTCCCAACAAGGAATGTTCTGTGGAGTTTAAGATGTGCCAAAAAGTAAAACGAAACATATGTAGTTGCATTTCAGAAAATCTCTCTATTACAAAAATCACATATTTTAGTACAAATTTATTAATTAAATGTATTAAAGCTCCACTGTGTACCTTTTATGGTGGAGGGTGTACACTAGCGGATTGTCTTCATTAGCTATTATTGCTTTGCCTGGAATGTTCTACAATATGGCATAAAACTGATCTATCTAGCCTTTATATTGGATATTGGATCTAATCATTGCTCAAAAATACCTTGAAATACACACATTCTTACTGTGAATGAACTAACATAAGTCTACACCTGCTTGTTTCTATGGAGATAGACATAAGGTATACTGTGGAGCATTTCAGGTATATTTAAAACATCTCCATGGAGACAAGCAGGTGGTGAACCCAGCCCCTGAAAAGTTACATTGTGCACCTTTAATTCAGTTCAGCAGTATAGACAGATTTTGTTGGTGTTCTGCCCAGTGCTTCTGTCTCATAAATACTAACAGTGACATTCAAGATTTCACTCAAATAAACAGTTCCTCCTAAAAGTGAAAAAAATATTTGCAAAAAAAGAAAATCCTATCACATTTTTAACAGTGGTCAAACATTGATGTTATGCTACCCAGATGTTTCCTTTATTTTTGGCACAAACTGAATTCCATATTTTTTCTTTGACCTTATGCCCTCCTTGAAGCACATTTTCATGCCATTCTGTTGAATAAAAGATTGCCTGGAGAAGTGCCATTGAATATTCTGTATTTTGTGTTTTAACCTAATAGGCCAAAAGAGATTGGATTTGTGTGTTTTGATGCACTTTGCTGTGGACTCAACATCACGGCTTCAGCAGCTTTTGCACTCTGTACTTTGTGTATAATGACTCTTAATGTATTAAATTAATCAAATAAAATTAATTAATTACAAAAAGTACTATAAATCTCGCTAAACTTGTATTTAATTTGTAATTTTATTCATTCTCTTAAAAATATAGCCATACACATTAACTAAAGCTGTTGGCTACTGTTAATTAATGTTATAAGAGTCTAATCTTCTCCTTTGGAACTTAATTAATTAATGAAAGAGATATAAAATTGGCTTCCTGTCCATCCAAAATGAGTCTCGTTTCTAATCTTGCCTGGTTTTTGTGGCTTCCT
>KN489327.1:51937-94380 GCA_000787155.1 Scartelaos histophorus
GGAATTCTACAGAAGGTTCAAACATAACGAAACATAAATTAAATCCACAAAATGCCCCTCCACCAAAACTTAAAATCTAAATATGTCAGGACTATCCAGAAAACAAGGTCAGCATTTAACATTAACATTATGGTTAAACCCACTTCACGTATAGTGATAAAAATGGAAGACTCACTGGAGTGTTGCTGTGTCCAGTGGCAGTGGAGGGGGCCCAGGGCTGAGCAGTGGGGTTCCTGGGGGCCACAGACACCTGGATGGGACTGCATGCCTGGGAACATAAACAAATACACTTTAACACCATCATCGATGTGAGTAGTGAAACAACTGCAATATGTTTTGGATAGATTGAGTACATGCTTGTCCTGGTTAGTTCCTGGTTTAATCCTGATATAAATATAGTTTTAGTGTGGTCCTACTTAAGTCCTTTAATCCTTTAGTCCTGATTTAGTTTTGGGTTTAGTCCCAGTTTAGTCACAATTTTGATGTGCATGTGCAAGCATGAATGAAGATGGTACATTCACAATGTACAGGGCGCCCTCTAGTGGATAATAAGTAAAGCTCAGCACAGAGTAAGCAACGTCCAAGATCAATATTACACAACATATCCAACTTTTCCACCTGTTCAAAACCACTGGTTAAATTTGAAATATAGGCAATGATGAGTGACAGTTTAATCCCACAAATGAAACGCATGGAAAAAACTACATGTTTGAGACAATTTGATCTCGCAAGATCTTGTCTCATGACTCACATTCTTCCTCCAATTTTACCCTTGCAAAATATCACAAAACTGCTCTTCCTGTAACTCATTAGACTTGTCTCTAGTGCAGTGATATTTGGTCTGGTGCTCACATGAGGCACAGAAACCCCCTTTGTTTCTGTGTGTGTGTGTGTGTGTGTGTATAGGGGTGTGTCTGTATGTGTGTGTGTGTGTGTGTGCGTGCGTGCGTGTGTGTGTGTGTGTGTGTGTGTGTGTGTGTGCGCGCACGGCCGGCAGCACCATGACACATACTCCAGTGGTGACCTGTGTTTCACCCAGAGCTGCTTAGACAGGACAAACTGTGCGCTCTTCTGCCCGGCTTCACTCATCAAATATGCAAACACAATGTAACAGCTCTCACCTTTGTTTAGAGAACACATAAACAGATCATTAAGGGTGTTTCCCCGAGTGTTTGATGGGAAAAGTTTGACATGTCAGCTCCAAGTTTATTATTAAAGGACCTATATTATGCTATATTCTGATCTACGTTAGAATGATGATTTTTTTTTTGGTTTCATTCACACGTTTCACACACAAATCCTGCATATTTACTGTATTATTTTCTCAAAATCAAAACACTCTGTCCTACCTTAATATAGGAAGTGCTCCCCTGCGTTTTTAAACTCCACACACTTTCACTAGAATCATTTGAATAATTTCATTGTCGATGAAACAAAACACATTTCCAGATATGTTTTTGATTGGGCAGCATCATTATAACATGATCTAAAGCTCACAAGAGTTGATTTAGCCTGATGTAGGAAATATAGTAATGCAGTAAATTCTTCTGCTATGCTTAGGGTTGTAAGTCTCTCTTCTCATGACTGTAAATGCAGAAAGGGAGTGTTTTTCGTTATCAATATTCATAATTCAAACACGTGTTACTTCACTACTTACATAATATTTGTCCATGGTGGGTGAGCAGTTTGATTAAACAGACACACACCTACGCCAGCTAATAAATAGTATGTCTCTACAAAAAGAGCCACCTCTCCCTGCGTAGTATTAAAGTATTCAAGTGTTAACATGTGGCTTCCTCTGAGTTGCGCAGTGTCATCAGGGATCACCAAGCCCCTCTCACTGTCACAGAGCGTACATGTCAGACTGGGGTAAGCATAGGTCACCGCTCATGTGCTGTCAGCCCGTGCATAGAAAAAAAACAACACCAACAAATGGATAAACTAAAAATACTAGATTCCAGCCCAGTATTACAATTATTATTAGAGTAGTAGAGTAATTTCTCTCAATAAAGCAAATCTATATTCAATTAATTCTGCCACAGTTGTTTTTATAGCTAAAGAAATACCTTAAAATCATCCATTCTTACTGCCAGTGCCTTTCCACAGATCTCACCCATAATTTGGTCTAGTGGCATCTTCTGCTCGTCTCCGTGGAGATAAAGGTCAAGTTAAATGCAATACTAAGGAACATGTCCATAGAGTCAAGCAGATGGTGGACTCTACATGAGAAAAGTCACCATTAAACGTCCACATTTTGGATAGTTTCAGACACTTAATAAATCGTTTTTGCAAATCATTATTCAATTGTGACTTTATTGTGTTCCATCAAAATGATTAAAACATAAAATGAATGTTTTATATATCATATGTGGCCATAATTCATCTTGGAAACTACATCAATTAAAAATATAATTCTTTGTTTTTGAAATCATCAGGTCCCAATCAAATCAAATAACTAAGAGAAATCAATAAAGCCCTGCAAGAACTCAGGTCTTAGGAGGTTAAAAGACGTACTGTGAAACTTTCCTAATGAAGAGTCACCTGCCGCCTACTTGTCGCCATAGAAATGATTGTTTTGTCTTGGAAGTTCCATAGAATGGCATTAAACATCCGTCCAGCATTTATTCAGTTCTAGTCGTACTTATTGCTAAAAATACCTTGACAAATGCGCTGTGAGTGGGCCCACATCTCCACACATGTGACCTGAAACTTGCTTAATTTTGCCAAGTTTAATGTCACACTGTGGAACATTCCTAGCAAAGCAATAACATCTCCATGGTGACAAACAAAGGTGACGGGCACTCTACCAGAAAAGTTACGCAATGCACCTTTAAGTATTTGTCCACAAGCCAGAAGGTTGGCAGTTCAAACCTTATCTGAAAGCCTTTTGTTGTGTACCTTGGCAATGTAAACTTGTACTGTATTGTAAACTTATACCAAAAGACACATGGTTGGCAACAAGTCCCTGGGCAACAGTGTTTACCAGATAAAAGGAGACAGAAAAATTGAGGACAATATGGGGCAAACATTGGCTGTGAATTGAACCAAAGTAAATATACAATACAATAATGGCTTCATGTGATTTCCATGGCGTGGCGGATACAGAAATCCTCCTTCCTATTGAGTGGCTTTTCAAAACCACAATCCATTTAGAGGCTAAGTCAATATTACAAAGTTGGTTTACTGAATGGCTTTTGATTGACAGGTGAGCTTGTTTTATAGAGTAGCAGGGATAAGGAGAATGACAGTGAGCTACACACAGGGAGTGGACATGAAGAAAAAACAATATGGCTGAAAAGATTAGGGGAAAGCCTGTCAATAAACTGATTCAACTCTCACAATAATAATGGCATTATGGATGACATAGATTAGGTGATGAGATGATTAAGAAGAGTATCTGAAGTAATAGTATGCTTCTTTCTAAGGTTGCACAATAAAATTTAGTGTTTTTATTACAATGTTATGTAACTGTGTAACTTGTGTGTTAAATATCTCTGTTATCTGTTATCTTCAACTGTTTCTAAAACCTATTGGATTTTAAATTGGGTTTATTTAGACAAACTTCACTGTTATTTTGTTTCTATACACTCAAATTTAAAGGCCTAATGACATTCTAGCCTGTAAATTGTTGTTTCTATACACTCAAATTTAAAGACAGTAGAAAGGCCTAATGACATTCTAGCCTGTAAAAAAATGGCTAAAGTAAACCACTGGAATTAGCCTTTAGTGATGATCATAAATTCAATACTTAATTATATGTGTATATGGAGACCATTCAGACCTCTATTTACCACTCATTTACACTCATTTGCATATCAATGCAGGTTCAGTTATGAGTATACAGCCACTATAGTCACTTTACTCAAGGCCAATGTAACAGAAATGTTTGTGTGAGTTTGGAGTTTACAGCAGTTAAGCACTAACCAATGAGAAAGAACGAAAAATAGCTTCAAAACCGACACATTTGCAACACTCACTGCTCATACAGGCACTTTCAGATCACAAGATTTCGCTAATAAGTGTCCTTCCTCAAACGATCATCCATAACAATAATAGAATCTATCTTGACATCAGCTGCTGTGTGTCCTCTGTCTATGGGACAGCCCTCTCTTCTCCACACTCCCACTCTGATAAAAAAACAAGTAGTAGCTTTGTGACTGAACTAAACTGCGCTGAACTTTTATTTATAGTTAATCTCTTAGATCAGACACCAGATCATTTAAAGTCTCAGTGCTGTCTCAGAGCAGATCATAATCGATATGCTGGGGCCAATCCCATATTTAGAATTAGGTTATTTCATGTATAGTCCCAGAATAAGTCCTAAAAAGATGAATTAGAAATAGTACTTTGAAAAGCAAAACATCCACATTGCACATGCCAGTAACAATACAATAAGAATAGTAGCCGGTAGCTAGAGGAAAGGTGTAAAATTACGCTAAAGTTGCCAATACCTGGTAGAGATGTTCGGAGTGGATTTGCCAGAAGCTGCTGGGGGCCGACTGGCTGAGGTCGCTGGGTTTGCTGTGTCCCTGTCCAGAGCTGGAGTTGGACCTGGGTCTGTGTGCAGGAGGTATCTGAAGTCCAGTACCTCCAGAAGAACCACAAGAGGGCGCCCATCCGATGAGCGTGGCCTGACCCCCCGCCAGCTGCTGTTGCTGGGGCGATGGGGACAGAGCGACGGAGGTGTCCACGGCCTCGCAGGAGATCTTGGTGTAGTAAAAGTCCTCCTCTCTGTGGGACTGCTCCGAGCCACTGTAGGACAAATGGGGGACAGACAGACAGAGAACAGGGGGTCTTAGAAAGGTCCACATTTCATCACTTCCACCAGACACTGCGTCCTGAAAATTTCATCTGCTCTTAATGTTTAATGATGCTTTCAAAAATCCCCAGTCTGTAAAGATAGAGCTCAAGTTTACACAATATACTTAAAGTCTCTAAATCCTCTGACAGGAAAAAGGGATAAAATCATAAAATCTGCTGTATGGCTGAGCAATATGATAAAAAATACATGTTTTTTCATATTATATTATCTCAGTTTTCTATTATCTTTAGTTCATGTCTAAATAAAAGCAAATATATTACTTGTAATATTAGTCAGAACTGTTGTTGTTGTTAATCTTGCTGACAGAGGATTGGCTGTGGCCTCTCGGTTAAAAAGACTCTGATCATTGACGATTACAAATGACTGAATCTCTGTCTTGATTATTGCCCAACACTGCCATTCATATTATTTTAAAATGATGCACTTATGGCTTCAAAACTGCACATGTGCCTATCATATTGAACTTAGCAGAGTGGGTAACAATCAGTGTTATGTGTGTAAGTCCTCTGCCCAGATTATCAGGGCTGAGACAGAAAGAGCATCTCACATAAAATAAATTAATAGTTAAATGTCCTGTATTACACACAATTGACTCTTGTGCTACCTCTTCAAATACCTGGAGTTGTGTTTTGTTTCATTCATACATGTTTGAGTAATCCTTTATTATGAGTCTCTCTGTCTGTCTGTATCTCTAAAGCTCAAAATGCCCTGTGCCACCTTGTAGTCTAACAGCCTCCTTTTACCTTTAGGTCAATAGAGAAATGTAATGAGATGTGTAATTCCTGTGCTAAAAGTATCTACATCATCCATAGTGAAGGTGTATGGAGTTTAAAAACACAGTACAGTACTTCCTGTATTACCACATGACATCATAAGGTGGAATAGAGTGTTTTCCATTTGAAAGAAGAACTAAATATGCAATACTTGGGAAATAAACTCGTGTGAATGAAACAAAACTTCACTGCAGGTATGTTTTTGATGAGGAAACATTATAACATAGATCAGAAAATAGTGTAATATGAGCACAATCAAGTTCATGAGCACATTAAAATCAAGATGACTAGACTAATGACAGTGGTATAGTTTTTGTATTAAGATTCATTTGTGTAATGAAATTGCAGCTCACCCCAAATGCAGCACCCGGATGTGTCTCTTAATCCCCACAGAGGAAGTCAGCACTTTGCCACAGTTGGGCCACAAACACTTGTAGACGCCTCTGAACGAGCTCTGGGACAGAAAATAAAATAAAGTGTTACAAACTGAGTCATGGCTTTGGTTGTTTAAGGTAAAGATAGATTTTTTTGGGCGGTTGGGCTGTTATATGCAAGTTAAAACATATACAACTGGAGTTACTTAGCATTTTAAAGTCAACATTTCACTATCCACCAGACAGCTTCTTCAGAGTTGTCATATCTTGTTGTATCTTGTCATATCAAAATTTGCTTTTAGTTGTATTTATGCACCCAGTAAAATACCTTTTCCACAGAACCCTCAAAACCCTCAGACCATACCAATAAATAGACATATACTGTACCTAAGAAATAACCTTTTTATGTGCACCGCCTATTTGGTTTATCTAGGAAGTACAATCATGAAGAAAGAGAGAATAGTCAAAAGTGTGGTTTGGCCACAGACATTCATAAATGCAGTGTGGTTTGGTATTGCCGATGATATTGACCTATTTAGAGAATGGGTTTTTACCAGTTTAGTTTCACAATTGATAAGGTACTCATGATAACTTTCTTTGTTTGTGTCCATTTGTGAAGTAGGAAAATGAGAGAACCCATAGTCAGAGACTGGACATTGTGGTAAGTACTTTTGGTCTTTTGGCGTTGTGCTCGTCCGCCTGCTCCATCTCCATGGGTAGCCCCTCGTCAGGACTGCTGTCAGCCTCGGTTACGGACGGCGAGGGAGCAGGGCTCACGTTGCCATGGTCCCAGCTCCAGTATCCACTGCTGCCACTGTCGGACAGCTCGCCCCCACCACACTCCATGTCCACGGACGAAGAGGACACGGCTGCAAGGACAACACAAATATACACTTAGAAAAACTCAAATATAAGACATAATTTTTTTAAGAGACAGGTGTGGCAGTTAATCCGTGCCATTGGCTTTTGAACAGATACTGTGATACAGACAGAGTGTCTTGCCCAACGACACAACTAAACAGATGACATCACAAGGTGTTCCACTCCTACATAGTTTCTGATGTTTGTACAATGTGTTCCTAGTTTTACCTGCAATATCTGATCATGATAATTGTGAATAAGCTCCACTATATTTAAAGGTGCCCTATCTAACTTTTCTAGTGGAGGCTCTGCCACCTGCTTGTCTCCATGAATATGTTACTGCTTAGGCTGGAATGTTCTGCAATATGACATTTATAAATGTCCGTGGAGACAGGTCAAATCTGACTGAGAAGTGAGAGTGCTTAAAGTAAAAATCTATGTTCTTTTGGACAATTTAAATGAAAACTTTGCACATAAATTTCTTGAGGACAGGTGCATCGAAGGTGAGGGAAAAGCCATAACATACTTTGGTTGAGCAGAGCAACACAAAATGACTCAAACATCGATGAATCGCAGAATTAAACTCTGAGAAAATTTACAGCGGGAGAAACCATCATAACACGTTTTAAAGCTCTTTTGTATAATATGTCTCTGTTTATGCAGTGTAATGTGGTTCAGACCTGGTCCTTGGTCGGTCTGGGGAGGACTCTGCACCACTGGACTACACGACAGGCTGGTCAAGACCATAGCAGCCATGATCTCGTCCATCTCCACTGACTCAGGGCTGCGGAAACTGAACACACACAACAATACATGTTAAAACCCTGTGGTGATTATTACAGTCTCAAATCAAATATCAATACAAATACATTGTAATGGTCACACTCCTGCCCCTCACCTGCAGGATGTGTCTCTGTTGTTGATCTGCACTGGGGGTCCCAGTGACAGGTTGGTCCAGTTTGAAGTCTTGTTCTGTCCCCCCTTTTCAATCTGTGCACATACATGAAGACATATGTAGTACTTTGTGATAACAAGTATTAAATGGCCACAATAGAGACTAAGCAAAACTAAATAATACCTATTATACTGCAAGATGTAGGGCTGAATGATTTTGAATAAATATCAAATTGAGATTTTTCTGAAAAGCACTGCACTGCATTTTGATTAATGTTTAAAAGGTAGAATTCTGTTCAAATTTCACACCTGAAACACGCCCAAAATTAATAAGATTGAAATATGAACTGCTAAACTTTTTTAAAATCTTTAACAAACACAACTCACAATGTTTCTGATGAGGTAACATGGCTTAAAGCTCACAACATTTGACTTTGTGTAATGTAGGACCGATAAATAATTCCAGTCGTTCAGATTTATCATAAATATAGAGCGGGTATGGACCTGCATGTCAGGGGCTGTGGTGGTGGGCTGTCCTCTCTCCTCTGGTCCCATAGCTGCCATGGTGCCACCGCACTCAGTAAAAGGGACTCAGCACTTAACACTGCTCCCTACAAAAGATTAAAAAAAGGAACTAGAATCAACACATGGTTAAAATTTGGCTCAGAATTTTAAATGAGACCAATATACAGACATTTTAAATAGCACTTTTCCACCTTCAAGGCACACACACATTCATACCACACTTTCATACACCAGTGTACGCAGACACTGGGGGTGAGATGGGTTAAGTGTCTTGCCCAAGGGCACAATGACAGCATTCATCTGTGGGAGCTGGAATCGCACTGCTAACCTATAGGTCAGTCTACCAACTAAGCTACTGTCACTTTTTATTTAAGAAATCTACAGCCAATCCACAGTCAGTAAAATCGTGTGGAGCAGTGCTTACAGAAAGTACAGTGACTATTTATTTTTTTGTTAAATGGTATTGATTAACTGTATGTATTGTATCGTTTATTTTCAAAAAATAAAGAGTGACATTTTTAAAATATGATGAATCAATACGGAATAATTATCATAATAATCATGTTAATAATAATAAATATCATCCAACCATTATTAAAATTCTCTCATCTCAATGAACTAGAAACTAATATTTATGCATTTTCTACATATTAATGGAATGCCCAATCAGGCCTGTCACAATAGCAAATTTTGAAGCATTATTGCTACAGAGATATACAATGAATGATCCTAAAAATAACAAAAAAATAACAAAATGAACCAATGATTAGCCATAGAAGTCAATGAAAATATCCACACGATAAATCTAGAGCCCTAAATTATTTTGTTCCAACTTTCATATATTGAACGATAAGTTGATATAGTTATTATTGTGACAGGCCTTTGCCCAATCATATCTGAAATATGTGGGCAGCCTCATGGTTTGGTAAAAATAAAACAGTATGCACATAGTATGCAGACGCCATGCAAATAGTATTTGCTTATCGTCAGTTAAATCAGAAGTTAATTTGATTATCTTAGAGCAGCAGGATGTCGACAGATCTCGCGTTTTATTACCGGCAGGAGGACGTTGGTGATAATGTGCTCTTCAGACTTAATCTCTGGTTTGGGTGCCTTCGCGGAGGCCTGCAGCTACAGGGGTAAAATGGGGTAATAGTGCATTCAGGGAACACAAGAAAAAATGTCTACTGCATATCTACAGCAACCTAGAAATTCTTTTAATTATAGTGTACGGAATGAACGCAGGGAATTGGTATTGGTAATAATTTACTACACATAAATTATAAAATTGCACATTATGGATTTTAAATTATAAATGCAAAATCTGCCAACATTTTCATTAAAAAAATTGCATATTGTTTAAAAAAAGAAAGAAAAAAAATCCACAGCTTCATGTTCTTTAAGTTACAGACATGATGTTGGCCAATTTTGTTTTATTTTTATGTAGAAATTTGTATATTAAATATTCAGTTACTGTATTTGCTTTCCTGTTTACTGCACCTAATAAATACACTGAAGAAAAAGATAGTCTTAACAACATTTCTTTAATTCAAAAATGTGCTTAATTTTGCTTGGTCTATTCACTGTACTACACTGTTACTGCATTTGCCTTCATGTTTACTGCATCTAAATGAACTGAAATGGGGACAGCCTAGTTCTCCTTTTTTTTCTCTGCGCCTGAACACATCTCAAAGCCCATTTTCCTGCAGCTCTCGACCAATCAGCGCCGAGGATCCGTAGTAAACAAGCAGCGGTGCGTGGGAGGAGCGTGGCCTGTGATTGGCTGCTTTCGGATTTCGCTGTACACACCTCCGCGTCTGCAACGTGTTCGGACACGAGTTTCGCCGGGAGGGTCGGAGCAGGACGCCCGAATAGCGACAAAAATGACATCTTTACTGCACAAAAGCTAACGAGCCGCCAATAAAACTGCTATAACAGCACCCATCACAATCTTTGCGGTGTAAAAAGTGAAATTGGGCATGTTAAGAAAGAAAAACATTGGAGAAATACGCTTAAAATGGTCGTTGACATCCACCAATGAAAACAAAACTACCCCAAAAACGACGCTAGCACTGAAATGCGTGCTAGCTTGAAATGCACAAATCTGATAACACATTTTCCAATAACATGCAGCAAAAATAGCACAAAATATTGCGCATTAAGCTTCAAATAGTCCCGTGTTTACCGACTGCATATCCAGAGGCGCAATCAAAACCGCATATTCAACCATCAAAACTAGCATACGCACAAATGTTAAGTTTATCCCATATTATCTGCAGAATCTGTCGAGTTTATTGTGTTGTAAACTGACTCCATCACTGTTCTCCACCCGGCAACGCAGATTTAAGACGAAGTGAAAGAGCTCCCCCTCCCACCCTCACCAAGCCAAACGAAAACAACAATTTTACTTCGCCATTTGCGCCATGTTTTCTGGTTTTTACGCACGGCGGTAGCGTAGTTATTGCACTTACAGATCCGGTGGTCGTGTCTCGGGTGCCTCGACCGGGCTGGTGGGCTCAAAGTTGGCCGTCAGTCCACCTCCTCCTCGCCGGCTCGATGTCTGTCTACACCGGGGAGAAGCAGCCGAGGAGCGAAGGGGGTGGGTCGGAGCGGCGCCTACGTGTGCGCGCTGATCGGACCAATGCCGGGGGGGTGACAGCTGTACACGAGATACTGCGCGACCACCGTCCACAAAAGGATGAAGTAGGTGAGGGGTTACCAGCAGCACAGAAGCACCACTTGCATCGTCCTCCTCTCCCTTCCTGTCTGTCTGTCTGTCTGTCTGTCTGGTACATGTTTGTCCCCACGAACCCTGAACGCATCACTGTGTTTATCTCATGGTTCCTGTTTATTCCGGTCTGGTTGCATTCACAATAACATGCATTTTTCTCTATGATGAGTGTTATTGAAATATGCAATAACTTTTTGCCACATTTTACTGAGATGCAATGAAAACCTAAGGCACTGCACCCGTGTTAAATGCAAGGCTCATCATGGCTATTTATATCACTGTGCAGGGTGATGTCATTGTACTCCAGAGCCTAACATGTGATGGGAATCTTGCAAAAAAAACACTTCCACCTGAATTCACTTTCTGTTTTAGTCACCATACTGCTTTATGTAAAAGGCTATAGACGAATCACTAACTCAAATGGTCACACTGCTTTAAAGATGCATGCAATGACATTTTAAAGGGCCCATATTGTGCTATTTTTTGATCTATGTTATAATAATGTTTCCTTATCAAAAACATACCTGGAGTTCAGTTTTGTTTCATTCACACGTCTCAAATCCTGCTTCCATCTTCTCTCAGACTGAAGACACTGTTCCAGCTTGTTATGTTGTGTGATAATGAAGGAAGTGCTGCACTGTGTTTTTAAACTCCATACAGGAATGGAGAATTATTTGGATCATTTTAGCCCTGGTATTTCCAATCTCTACTAAACAAAAGGTTAAAGGTAACTGTTAACTTCAGGGTGGAATAGAGCATTTTGAGTTTTGAAGATGTTGACAGACTGATATTAAAAAATTACTCATACATATGTGGATGAAGCAAACTACGACACTAGGTATGTTTTTGGGGAGATTTATAGCATGAGTTAAAGCTCACTATATTAATACAAGACCTTAAGTTAAATTTGCAAAATGTATATACTAATGCAGTGTAGTACATGCTTGGAAATTCAGGAATCAGCCAAAACTATTTGAAGATGGACACTATTTATCACTCAACAATACATATACACAGTGTTCATTTTGACATCATTTTAACTATGATAAATGGTATTGCATTTGTTCATGGGGCATAGACGTGTTCCTTGTGTTGATTTTGTATGGTCTTGTTTGGGGCTCTGGGAAATAAAAGTGGATATAGTTCCCAACACTTCATTTATTTTTGGTTAGTTTTCACTGTTCACTGAAAATATTAGGAGGTTACTAGCAATATTGTTTGAGTGAGCAGTGTACATGTTGCTTAGTTATCACAGTCCAGTAAATTATGTTTAATTTCAGCATATATTTATTAATCTGGGTCATTTTCCGTGCCAGTTGCAGTGCATTTTAAAATGACCCCTTTTTTAAATGATGGCAGGTAAATAAGCTCTAGGCACAGTAGGCAGCATCTTCCTCTGAATCCATATATTAAGGTGTTTGTTGTGGTGAAGCTCATACTCAGAGGACAGGCTCCATAGCAACTGCTCTATAACATAAAGTCATATCAGTGGGGAGAAAGTCCTGCTGCTGGGTACACCGTTTTAACAGTATGGAAAAAACATGCATCTTTCCACAAATATCACCACACTGTAAATCATACCCCAAACATTTGTCAAAGAAATGTTATTATTATAGAAGCAAGGATGAAAATACAAATAAAGTCATATAACACATACACGAACAGAAATCTGCTATAAATGTGTGTTTTTATTTTATTTCTTTACTTTTTGACTCTGATGGACAGAATGATGGAAGTTTGCCTGCTATTCTGTGCTTATGTCCTTCCCCACCTCCATCAAACATTAATACAAGTAAAGAAGTTAAAGTACTTCAGAGAGAGTATACATTGTGATGAAACCTAAACTTACACACAAAGTACACGTATTATTTATTCAAGTTACTAAAATACTGGAGTACTTTATAATAACTGCACAATAAGTGGCCTCAGTTACAGCATTATGGGTAAATTTTGTGTAATAGAGGATCATTAATTAACTCCTCTTAATCACTTCATTTTTAAAACACAATTTGTTCATTATAAATTAACCCTTTGTTCATGCTTTATTAAGGGTATTAAAAGTGTAGTTATTTCAAGGTGTTACTAAATATTGTACGTTTAAGAGTATCCACCCCCAGATAATCACATGACAAATTAGCCTTGTGCGGCTGTGTCAGGTCCAGGCCGTGTGCTACGCTGGGCGGATTAGAGCGCCCTGTTTGCGCCCTGTCCCACCAGACATCCAGTCAGCAGGGATTTTAGAGGCAGGGAGAGTAACCCAATCCTGCTCCCGGTGCCCAGACTGTGCCCCTCTCCACCAGTCTGCAGTCATTAAGTACTTTGGGCCGATGGCAGCTGCCACGATGCTCCCAGATTGAGACAGATAATGGCTTTAGATTAGAAAATACAGACATGTGTAATTGCTTTTGAAAGGAAAATTACAAAACAATGAGGTAGATGTAAGAATTTGGTATTTTTTTTAAGAACTGCTTAGAGAACAATGACATTAAAGGGCCCATACTGTGATTTTTCTGATCTATGTTATAATGTGTCAAAGTCAAAACAAACCTTGAGTTGTGTTTTGTTTCAGTCACACATTTATCTCTGCATATTAAGTTGAGTTCTTCTCTCAAATTAAAACACACACTGTTCCACCTTGTGATGTCATGTGTTAATACAGGAAGAGCTCCACTGTGTTTTAAACTCCATACACACTCACTTAAATAATGTGAATAATTTCAACCCTCGGATTCTCAATCTCAGCTAAACAGAAGGTGAAATGAAGTGGTTAACTACTGCGTCACAAAGTGGAACAGAGTATTTTAAGCTTTGGAGATGTAGACAGACTAACAATAAAGGATTACTCAAAAAAATGAAACAAAACACAAAACAACTCCAGGCATGTTTTTGATGAGGAAATATAAGATGGCTTAAAGTTCACAAGAGTTCATTTAGCATAATATAGGACCTTTTAATTGCTACACTAATTCAAGAATCACAATCGTTCTAGGAAAAGTTTGTAGACATTTAAGCCACAACAATTTTTATGACCTGTATTTAGAAATATTCACCTAAGACGATGATTCTTCATTTACAGAATCAGAATTACTTTATAAACATATTATAATGTGCACTTGGATCCAATAGTAATTTAAAAGCAGTGAAAATGTGAGACTTGAGGCACTGCACCTGTTGCTGTGAAGCTGGACTGCAGTAGCCCACATCTTCCATCACTGAGAACAGCAGTGAAGAATTTTATATTTATTATATTTGCAAACTGTCCAAAAGGATTACAACAGGCACCTGTTTTGCACTTGCTCTGAAACAACAGCAGGCTCACTGAGGTTATCAGACTATCAGCGTTCACTGGGTGTGTCCTGATCAGTGTGTTGACAAAAGTGTTAAAATAAAGACCACAAACTATGTCAGGAATCAGCTTAGACAACAATAGACACCAAACAGCTCTTTTGGGCACTGCACCTTGGAGCTGCACAAAATTTGTCTCAACATTACATTTTCTTTTTTAAAGTTTTGTACTTACTTTCTACTTTAAAGGTGCACTATGTAACTTTCTGGGTACAAGTCCAACACCTGATTGTGTCCATTGAGAAACACTAGGGAGATTGTTTTCCCTGGAATGTACCACACTATGGCATTAAACCTGCTCATTTCTTACTCTGTAATTTATTCTCTGCAAAATCCTGTAACTCTGTGGTCGCTATGGTGAGGGCAAATTGACCCCACAGGAAATGGGTGTAGTGTCCATAAATAGACTTGTAGATTTATGCAAATTAGCCATGTGCACATTACAGAACAGCCATGTCTCTTTAAACTTTTTACTGATATTATTATCATTGTGTTCTTTTCTATAATGTATATTTTTCTATTTTGTTACAGCAAATATACTGTCCTGTTCTGAGTGCCTCAACTGTAAATTCTGTTCAAGTTCATTCATTAAATGTTAGTTGTTGTTAGATAATAGTGTATTTTCCTGTGGACAGATTCATCAATGTTTTCCAAGTAATCTAAACGAACTTCTGTTTCTATTCACAACTTCATAATCCAGTAACAACACCCAAAAACATGCACCATAGGTCGGGAAGAATAGCTAATAGCTAATGGAGGTCAAATAAAAAATAAACAGAGCCTAAGCCCAGAACCTAAGCTAAATAATGAACAATATAATACAAATGAAGAAGATGTAAGGGTAGGGTAGGCAGGGTTTTAACAAGTTTATTTAGATAGAAATGCATGGTATGCAACTGCATTACAAGAACAGCCCCACCCTCAGTGTCAGACCTTTGATTAATCTCCAGGTTTCTGTCGGACAAGACACCGCTCCCATCCCGAAACCTTCACCCGGCAGATTTAAACACAGATTAAACTGCCAATGTTAACAGTTTAATAGTATCCTTAAGAGTGCCCTTTGTACAAGATAGTAAGAGCACATAGATCTGTAAATTAAATCTATCTTACACATCCCAGAAACATTCATATAAAAGATAAAGTACTACTCAAACACACATGCCATTACTGCTTTGTTTAAGCTCTAAAATATAATGTGGTCAGAGCATAGACTCTATAAAGTGGACCTATAGCGTTTGGCTCCAGTCAAATGAAGCTCAAGATGCTAGCAGTGCATGCCAAGATCCATATTCCAAATACGAATTTATTTAGGGACAAAATAGCCATATAAAAACACCAACAGAGTGGGTTAATACAAACATTTTAAGTGGCGAGGCAGTTATAGAGAAAGAGGTTGAATTTCTCAATGCAAACTCAGTTGAAGCCAGATTTGATGGAGCCAAAGTCCCTCCATGATCACTTCCTGTTTGAAATACAGTGGCTAGTGGGTTAGATATGTCCAGTTATGTACAGCGTATGGTTCAGAGTCAGAACGTTATCTTCAAGTCACAGTAGGGGATATGTGACTAGTCATCAAAAGTCTAAAGTTGTATGCAAGTACAAAAAGTTTGAGAACCACTCTTCTAAACTAAATTAGCAAGAAAAAATCTAATAAAAATGCACAAGCAAGAAAAAAACACTGTTGTGGCCCTTTTAGCTGTCATTGTTTACTGCTGTCTGCTCAGAGGAAGCATCATTACACAAACACAGTTGTAATGTTCTAAATCTGCTTTAGCAGAAGGCTAAACTCTGTTGAAATATTAGATCAGAACTCTGGTTGGTTAGGACTTGTGTCTTGTTGCATTGATTTGAAAATGTCACAGTTTAGCAGTTGAGGTGTAGACACAGAAATAAGGTTTTGTATTTTGATATTGGGCCAATATTACAGGAGTTGTTAACAAAAGTGCTCGAAAACAGGGTAGGTCCATACAGAAAATATGCCAAAAATGTGATAAAGACAATCTTCAGTCTAATGAGAAACTGTGCATAGTGTCTTTGATGAGGGTCTGTTAACATGGCAGTGCATTTTGCAGAATATGCATAAGGCTGTTAAGGCTTTGATTTGTTCAATAGTTCAGTAATTGGGGCATTGTAGAGCCAAGTGGAGGGAATTTGGTTAAAATGGCATCAATCATGGTCAAATACTGAACAATTACAAACACATTTTTTTAATATTTGAAGTTAAAAAGTAAGCCTGTGAAAAAACCTTGTAAAAAGTTCCTATTTGATTTTAAAGGTGCACTATGTAACCTTTCTGGTGGAGGGTTCACCACAGGCTTTCTGGAGTTATATATATTCTTACTGTGTGCAGAGTTGGCTCTCCATAGATCTGAACTGTAACTTGACTTGGTCATATTACAAAGACAAGTTTAATGCTGCACTGTGAAAAATTCTAGGTAAAGCAATAACATCTCCGTGGAGAAAGGGAGAAACGCTCCAACAGGAAAGTGACACAGTGCACCTTTAAGGGCTCACGTTACAAACTAAACAATACAACAATACAATAAACAAACATGCATTTTTTGTGAGTGAAAACAGTCTTTTTGTGTCTTGGGTCAGGTTGAGTGTGTGCGAGTTGTTGACAGAGAGTGAAGGTGTGGTTGGTCAGTAGCTTGGCGCAGTCAGAGCCACTTCTCCTCTTTTTCTCCTTCTGTTTTTCCATGATTCTGTCCATCCGCTGGGCCCATGCGGAGTGGAAAGTCCTCACTGTTCTCCACGTGCTCTGAGTCTGGCCTGGTGCTATTGTGTGTGTGCATGTGGTCGCTCCAGTGTACTCGGGGGCATGTTTTTGTGGTCCCTCCATGGGGAGATGGTCACGCTGTCTACAAGTCACAGCATAAATAGGTGTTAATGTCAAATCTCTTATAGACATATGCATTTTTTGTCTGATAAAACAATTGAGCCCTGACTTTGTTTCTGTGCTTCTGCTGGCAGTAGTGAGCTAACAGTAGCTGCTAACATCCAAACTGGTTAAAAATGTATTAAATAATCGTTTGCAAAATATGAGCCCAAGAGACAAATCTCTGTAGGAGAAACTCACCGGTGGTGTCGGCCGTCCTTGTCTCACTGGTTCCATTTGTTTTCCCTGAATTCATCTAATAGAAACACAAGAGGGAGGGAGTTTTATTAAGGAGCGCTTTGTAACTTTCTGGAGAAGTTCTGCCAACTGCAAGTCTTTATTGCCTGAAATGTTCCAATATTTGGCTTTAAAAGTATCTTTTTCAATGGAGACAAGCTCTGTGGAGAAGCAGCCCCTCCCACCATAATGTGAAACACTGTGGAACCAAACATTTTGAGTTTTGAGCAGTAGTCTGTGTAAACCTGATTTAAGCTGACGAGGTGTTTTGTGTAAAGTGTTTTACTGCACAGATTAAAGAGATAATGAGATCTTTAATCCTATGACCTCTTGTATAAAGCAAGAGATTTTATAATTTTTTTAATATTTAATTACTTACTTTTCTATTTTATTTTCACTTGTACGTATACATTTATATAATTATGCCTTATTTGACGTTGGTCTCTTGTTATCTGTGTTGCTACTTATTTAGAATTTATTATTACCATTTATATATATATTCTCTTTGTTATTATAATACATTGTGATGTGTGAGCTACTGTGTCCAAATCATTTTCCTTGTGGATCAATAAAGTTTGTCTAAGTGTAAGTCTCATGTGTGTAGATCGTACCGTGCCTCCATTCACGTCGTATGCATTTCCACTTTTCCTGTGAACAGAACATATAGTATTTAAGAGTCTGAAGGACACAGCTTTGCCTTTGGCTACTCAAACTCCACTTTAGTTTATGCCAATAAAATACCCATCAAAGAGATTCATGTCATTTTACTTTTGGTTTTGTGCCAAGCCAAAGAATTATCATCCTCTCTATAAACAAATATGTTGACTTTGACTCTTTACCTTCCTTGTTTTAATATGGATGTGGATTGACTAATATTGCACTGCTTCTTTAAAAAAACAAACAAAAGCCTGTCAGTACTCTAACACCTTCTGTAACTACAGGCCCATATTCATTTTCTAAGTTGTGGCCATTTGAAGAAGCCGATCCCAGTCTGCAGTCATGGTTGGTGGGATACACCCTGGACAATTATTATATTAAATAATTACTATACCATTACTCATAGACACTGTCATTATAGAGAACAATCCATGCTTCAATTTGCCAACTAACTTGAAGTCATCAGTTCACGTCAGAGGGACTAGAGTGATACTGTGGTGACCCCACCCCCACATACATCCACCATCATTCCTTCATTTGTCTTGAGTTATTTACAGGAGCATAAGTAGACATATGCTGCCACTCTAAACATAATCCCTGTTTGTGTAAAGTCACTCATCGAGTTGCCAGAGTACGCACCCCTCCTCTTCAAACAATGTGTTACTGTGACTATGATTCCTATCTCTCATTACAGGCTGCATATCTGTCATTCAAAACACCTCAAGAATGTTCCAGATAAGACTTCAGATTCACCCATGTGTTCGTAATGTACAGGACTATATGAACGTAAAATCATTATATTAATAGTAACTTACATTTATCCATACTCAGTAGTAATTGTAGCTTCTTACTTAGATCTGAGCAAGTGGCAGGAGATTTTCGATACTTCATTCTTTTTTATTGTTTGGACATATTTGACTAAAATATGCCCAGGGAGTTGGTAGTTCAAGCATCAATCAAGGACATACAGTTGTTATGTCCCTAGGCAAGGCACTCCCTCCACATCCAGCCTGCTTTAGTCACAATTCTACCTTGTTGGCACGGGAAGGGCATCTGACTTGAAACCATCCAAATATTTGTGCGCTGACTGGTTCATAGTTGGAGCCACAATTTTATTCATTTCAGGGCCAGAACAGAACTAAACCAGGACCAAACCAGGATCAGAAGTGTGATGGACCAGGGTAACACACATTTACATTTTTATATTATTACATGTCTATATATTTATATTTTTTGTGTCATTGAAAGCTGAGGTCTGGAGCCCAGCCCTTTTAGATATTATGTGGGTAATAAAATCCCAGCTTGTGTTTCCTGCTTTTAAAGGGACACCACCCAACTCCAGAAACAGCCCGTCAGGTTCGACTAGTCCCTTTATGCAATTTTCCACTGTGAAGAGTAGCAATTAAAACCATGTTAATGTTCAGGTGTATATGCGACTTTCGATTGAAACTTTAAAAGATTAAAAGTAAAATTAGCGGCTATAAATCTTAAGCTGACATCGTTTTCTTTTGGTATTGAACTTACATTGTTATGGCATTGGTTTTATTTGTGGTCACAGGTAGAGTTGGTGATTATAAACTATGAAATATTTTCCAAGTGAGGTAATTGTATGGGTGTATTGAACTACAGACTCAAATACTTTGTTATAAAAGTAAGTGTTGGCACCTAAACGTTTTTACCAAAAACATATTACATATTATTATAGTAATTAATCATAATTAAATCCTACATATTTTCCAACACATTTTATACATAGTGATAGACTGAAATAAATTTAAAATGTTCCAATTTGAATCAGTTATTGGATTTCTTATTATACAATTATTAGTCCTGCTGTCTGAAAATGGGTGGGACTAAGGTTGAGTTACACATATATTAAAAGTTTAAACGTTACAGTATTGTCTTTAAAATATAAGTTGTGTTTGACTCACTGACACTGGCCGCACAGAGCTAACCCTGTGATACTGAGCACCAGGAACACCACAGCGGAGATGATGCCGACTTCGGGGCTAATCACTTCCCCCAAAACCATCCCAATTGGAGCCATCGTGCGTCCAGATAAGAACTGCGCCCACAGGAAACAAAGAGTTAAGTTGTATCAACACAGTAAAATCATAGCCCATATATCTTTGAAGTATATTTGGTGTTTTATAGGCAGAGGTGGGTAGGGTTGCCATAATGTACCAAATGTAAGTGAAATGCTTGAAAATTAGAACAAAATATGGGAGTAGCATAATAGAACAGACCAGATTTTTAGTCTTTATGGAAATTTAACAGATGTAAATGTGACTATACTTAATAACAAAGAAGACTCTTGATAAAACCACATATGACATACAAGTTTTGGAAAAAGCTAAAATATAAATACATACTTTTCCAATCTTGTAATAGAGTCTGTAAAGTGTGAGTAACAGTTAAAGTATCAATGACCAAAAATGTTATAATGTTGTGTAATAAGAATTTAGACACTCCCAAGTAATACTAAAAGTAGACACAAAAAGTGTGTTATGAATAATATCAGTACAATTACTAGTCACATGTGCACAAATATTGAGTATTTGAACGGCTTTACCTCTGATTACAGGTGTTGTGTTGTCACTCCAGGAGCTCGGTCAAGGTTGCCAGTCAAGTGAATGAGCCGGGGCTTTATACAGAGACTACAGGGAGGGACAAGTGTAAATGGCAAACAGGAAGTGTTTTCATTTGTCATCAGAATCTATTGGTTTAGTGTCACCGCTCTGCACCTGAACCTGTATGAGCCAGACAAAGAGGTATGCCCGGGTGTGTTACACTCCAAAAAAGAAAATCTGTCAAATTAAGATTGAATTAAGAAGGTTTTATCATAATCTGAGGAAATTTCACTTGTAAAATTATCTGTTTAAGACTTTTTGTACTTAAAATATGAAAATACATCTTGCTGCACTTAAAGATGCACTATGGATGTATGGGGGTCCTTTGTCATTGCTCTGCCTGGAATGTTCCATAGTGTGACAATAAACAGCTCTACCTTATATTTATCAAATTACAGCTGGTTTTATAGCGCAAAAATACTTAAAAATAAAAAACAGGCATTCTGACTGTGAACAGGGTTGCCTTTCCACAAATCTGACCTTTAACTTGGTCTGGAAACATTCTGAAACATTCCAGACAAAACATCTGACGAACCCTCCACCAGAAAAGTTACACAATGCACCTTTAAGATAAGAAAAACAGCTGTTTGCACTTAAATTGACAAACAATGTTGCTTGACTAAAAAAATCCCACACTTGTTCTATTTGTAGATCATTTTACTTAAAGTGGAATCTACCCAAATAAAGTAAAATGTTCTTAATATAAGTCAGATATTTCTTTTTGCAGTGTATAAACGATGGTCACATTTTTATATAGCAGCTCACATGAATAAACTATGACAAAAATGAATGGAATGATACTTACTGCCATAATTAACATACCAGGTAGGTGGGGGTTAAGAAGATATGCACTGTCTTCTAAAGCACAACAGCAGTAATTTGTCATCCCGATACATTGTAAATCACGTGTAATTGCAAGTGCTTTAAACACATGTGTCACTGTAGGGACGAGCAGCTGACTCCACCCACAAGTTTCAGGTCAAGTCGGTGGAGAAGAGAAGAGAAGCCTCCCAGCTCACACTTATAATGCAGGTTTTTTACATCCTGCTACTTTCTGACAGACATTACCTCATGACCGGACATACCTGGAGTTGTGTTTTGTTTCATTCACACATGTTTAACACACAAATCCAGTATATTGAGGTTGAGTTCTTTCAAACACAAAACACTAGTGATGTCATGTTTTAATAAAGGAAATGCTCCACTGTGTTTTTAAACTCCATACACTTTCATGAGAATCATTTGGATGATTTCAGCCCTGGAGTTCCCAATCTTTGCTAAAAAAAAGGCAAAAGGTGGCCGTTAATTTGAAAACTACCACTTCATGACATCACAAGGTTGAGTTGAGTATTAAAGATGTATTAAAGATGTATTAAAGATGTATTAAAGATGTAAGATGTATATGTAAAGAGTATTAAAGAGTATTAAAGAGTATTAATGACAGACAGACAGACAGAATAAACAAAATAATGAATAAAACAAAACAGGTATGTTTTTGAGGAACAGACGTGAACCCTCCAACAGAAAAGTTATGTACTGCACCTTTAAGTAGATTGCACTGTATAAAGCATCTGTTCCCATCTTATTTGAGTCATGCAATAAAACAAGCTATAAATACATCTACAAAATATGTGTATAAAAAGGTTACACAGTGCACGATTGAAATATACTTTAAATTGCCTTTAAATTAACATCATTTTCAATCAGGATGTTTCTTATTTATCTTGTTTCTTATAGCTCTTGTAATACACCAGTCTGCTCTCTCCATGATAGTATTTTCCTTTTTGTTTCCATCTGAATCGTGATTGGCTGAAGGCTCCAAATCCGCCTCTCTCCGGGGAGCTCCGGAGGCAGAGGAGACCATTGTCCGGGAGCTGAGCCGTGGTCCCGACTGGAGGACTGGGATTGGATTACAGCGAGTTCAGACGCAGCTGTGCACGTCTCTATGAAGACTTTTCATCTGCAAATGTCAGCATACAATAAACAGGAAATAATCCAGAGTGGTGCTTTACAAAATGAGCGTGATCTAGTAGTTCAATGTCTCCAGTCAGTATGTGTGCAATAATTAGACTGTATTTGAACTGAGAAGACAGGCCTATTGAATCTGTTTGGGTTGTTTAAATCCTTATAATGAAATCAAAGTGAATGTAAAATCCTTCCTAATGCAACTCTAACAACAATATATTAAATTATGTTATTAAAGGTGCATTATGTCACTTTTCTGATGAAGGGCCACCGTTTGGCACTTGTATCATGTATTTAAAATGTAAAAATGTATTCTTCTTCTCTTCTCCACAGATTTGACATGTAACTGGACCTGGACCTGTTTGTTGCCATGGAGACAGATACTTTGTCATACTGTGGAACATTCTAAGCAGCACAATAACATTTATAACATTTCCATTTCTAAGTGGTGGACTTTCCATCTGAAAAGTTACATAGTATAACTTTAAATTAAACATATACATTTTTTTTTTTTTTTTTTCAGTTCAAGAAGCCATTGCACTATTTTCCAATCTATGTTATAATGTTGTTTTCTCATCAAAAAACATATCAGGGGTTGTGTTTTGTTTCATGTACACACAAACACTGCATACTGAGACTGAGTTATTCTCTCAAACAGAGAATACTCCACCTTGTGATGCCATGTGGTATACACCGGCACACACCAGAATCATTTGTGAATGACAAAACACAACTCACAACAAATGTTCTGATGTAGTAACAACATTATAACATGGCTTAAAGTTTAAAAAAAAAAAAAAAAGAGTCAATTTTGTGTAATATAGGACATTTAAGAAGGTCCATTATACTCTTGAGATGTACTTATTGTGAAACAGTTGACTCACCACTAAGCAAGGCAAGTTTATTTGTATTCTTTGCATCAATAGGAAAGACATTATAATCATAATACAAACAAATCAAAACATTAATAACCACCATAAAATAAACATTAAACATTTCAGTCATATGCATGGCTAAACAGAACACTGTCACTCTTATATTTTGTTATATACAGTAGTACAACCAAAGAGCCCCGAATACTACAGGCTGGGACAAGGTGGAGCTTAAAGTTTAAACCGGCAGTGCCACATGTGACTGTACAGGCCCAGTTCTGAGAATGTGAAAGGCCCATTGTAAGAGAGGCGCACACACACACACACACACACACACACACACACACACACACACACACACACACACACACACACACATACACCCACACTCACAAGCAAAATGCACCCACTTCCACTGACCCTGAGTGACAAGGTGTAAGATGACATCACTCCATTCTCTACTATTACAGTGTTTTCTTCAACAGGCTCCTACAACTCTGCTCACACACTCAGAGATACTCGACTGTATTCAAACCATACTTCATACAAGTGTACAACAACTCATCCTTATATAACAAATAACCCTGAGTCAATCACTATTACATCTTTTTTCTTTCTTTCCCACCTCCATGTATCTATATATACTAGTTTATGCCACTGGTTTATGACTTGGGAAAAAAATGTACAAAATTCATGCAGGAAAAAAAAAAAAAAAACAATGCAATAAATGAATAAATAAAAAGCAGAATGAAACACTTTAGTACTACATTTTTTTGTGTTGTTTGTATCTTTAATAAGTCAGAGAAGTGATTTATTCAACCCTTAATTAACTTTTGGTTAATCTTATCAAAAATATAGTCAAAAAATATAAACTGAAAATTTCCAAAATGCAAAGAAAATGTATACACTGACCCCAAAAACATTGTTCCAGCTTCCATATATTGAACAATATATTGATATCGTAATTATGGTGACAAGGCTAAATAATGTAAATAATTAGATTCAATGTTAAACTTTTTTTACTGTTTTATACAGTTTTATGATGATTAATATAGGATGATCCCAGCTCTGTCCTGACCATTCAACCTCTACTTCAGGGCATTTGTGTACATTCTCCCTAAACCACTGCAAACTGATTTTCAAGTATTTGGAACATGCTCTGACTGCAAATACATAAACACATATTGTACTTCATGGTTTGTTCATAGGATCTTGAAACCCATGCAGACACAGGGAAAACATTAGAGCTTTAGTCCTTTTTGACTTAATGAAGACGTATTACCAAATCAGTTAGGTATTATTTTAGTAGGATTTTAATGATTTAATCCTAATAAAATAATACAACTTTTCAGCTGTGGATCTGTCAACTGCTTATTTCTATTTGTCATAGCTCTGCCTGGAATCTTAAACAGCTCTACCTAACATTTATTCAATTACAGGGGGTTTTAATAGCTCTAAAATTTATAAAGAAACTGCCATTCTGACTGTGAGAGGGTTTGCTTCTCCACAGATCTGAAGAAAAACGTTTGACGGATCCTTCACCAGAAAAGTTACCCATGAAGGCAGAATTCCATACTGTGAAACATTCCAGACAAAGCAATAACATCTGCATGAAGAAAAACCAGAAAAGTTACACAATGCACCTTTATATGCACCACAGCTGAAAGAAGATTGGAGGAAATTGTGAGTTGTTTTAGCCTGTCTTTCGATTTATGAATTTGCTTTGATGTTTTTCACTATGCACAAGACTTTTTTATCTACAGCAAATCTCTGTACTTTACTAAATAAGCCTAACTCTAACATTTCTGGTAGAAGTCGTGGTAGTACACAACACACCTGCTGTCCCATACTGCTACTCTTACTCTACACGTACCTGTGTACACACTGTAAAGGTAAGGGACAGTTCCCACGCCTATACACTGGCCACTGCTCAGATTATCCACAGGGCATCAACCCGACACACTGGCTTAGTTACAAAAGACGTGGAAACAGAGACTGCAAGGCAAATTCTAACTAGAACTAGAAGACAATAGACACAGCAACACCCGAGGGAAGAAAAAAAAGTAAAAGTAAAAAGAAAAAAAAAGTAGGAATTTGGACATAACCTCTGTAATTAGTTTATGAAATTTGAACCACGGCATTTTAAATAATCCACACAATGTAGTAATAAAAGATAGACAAAAAAAAGAGAAAAAAACAAACACCAAACAAATAATTCATGAAGGACTGGTGCAAGAAATTGTTTTTGAATTTATGTGTGTTACATGATATAACAACCTAATTTAATTCTCTTTAAAATATGATATATAGTTCTATGTAAATTGGTGCCAAAAAGTTGCAATAATGGACTGTTATTCTTATTATTTAGTGAGCCAAAAGCAGTGCACAGGCCTGGAGTAATAGTGTCCATAGGTGCAGCGATAAGAGGCTCTCCTGGTGTAAGGTTATCCACAGAGACAAAGCCACCAGTGGATTCTGAGCAGCTGCCTCATAGAATGAAACTACAGATCCTCAGATAGGAAAAAATAGGAGAAAGTATTAATTCCCTAAATATTCCCTGGCAGCTAATCTGGGTGTCAAACTCAATGGAAATTTTGAGTCATATTCAGAACTTTGTACAACCCCCAATGTAAAGTTGTACTAAAAAAAAAACCTTCTTTGTCTTGTGTTAGTTTTTTTTTTGTTTTTTTTTGCTTCACTAAGAATGTCCGCAATTTGGTATAAAAGACCCTATATTACGCAAAATTTACTCATGTGAACTTTAAGTCATGTTACAAAGCTGCTACCTCATCAAAAACTTACCTGGAGTCGTGTTTTCTTTCAGTTACACCTATTTGACAAACCCTTTATCATTAGTCTGTCTGTTCAGTAGAAAAAACACATATTACTAATAAATAAATATGCTTAATTATACATTATATATAATTATAGTATTGTATATATTGTGGAACATTTCAGACTAATGAATAATATCTCCAAGGAGAAAAGCAGGTTTTGTTATCTGCAATCGTAATCTGTACCGGAAAAGGTTTCGCAGTGCACCTTAATCCAGTTATCTTTTTGATTGTGGTGCCAACATTAGATAAAATCAAATAACAATAAAGATAAAATCATTAGCTGTAATAAGTTCAGTTTGCCCATGTGAAGTGTGTTTGCCTGTTGGATTACCACACTGAAGTATCACAGGACCTGCAAACAAAACCACACCGGTCACAAGCTTTTGCCACATTCTTTTATTACATAACACTTCCATAATCATTTTCAAAAAGCAAAGAGCCGCGGTTTAATTTAATGAAACAAAATATATTAAAATCATTTATACAAACATTTATACAGTCTTATTTCAGTCTTTGTTCAGTTTGTTCTGTGTGTACTTCATCGAGGCAAAGGCAACAAAAAGGCAAGAAATCACAAGAATTGGGAAAGACACAGACGCCCACCAAATCTGACTCTCTCCAAAAATGTCTATAATGTTCTCTCTATTTATCTCGTAGTCCTGGTATAGCGCCTCCAGCTGGCAAAGGGTGGTAAGCGACAGCAACACATGGAAGATCTGGTGTCCATGTCCGAAGAAATCAAATTTTCCTGGAAAGTAGTATTCGGGAATCGGACAGGAGAAGAAGACAGTAGAGCACATGAAAAACAATATTTGCAGGGCGTGGAAGTTCAGTGACGGCTCCTCTTCCCAGGATCCAGTGAGCAAACGGTGCACAACGGGGCTGATTCCCAAAAAGTACGCTAGGCTTGACGGAATCAACTGGCAAATTTTACGTTCCATCGGATACGGTTTGCGATACTTGGATTTCGCAATGCAGCACCCGAGACTTGACATCAACCCCAAAAACGCCGTCCCAGGGAGAAAATATTGTCCGAAAATCGTAGCTCTCCACCCGGGCGCCGACGTGTAGAAGTAATGTCCTAACGCACAGCCGTACTGGTAAACCGCAACTCCCACATAGTCCATGAAGAAGACGTAGTAATGAGTTGGTTTGGAGTGGGACTGAAACATGTGAGCCACCGAGCTGCAAGTGTAACAAATCAGGGCGGAGATAATGAAGAGGCCGAGAGGAAGCACCGAAATGTCCAAGGGGTACCCCAGGGCGCCGTAACGGGTCCACCAGCGAAGCAGCAGGACGGGCGCGGCCAGCAGGTGACTCCACACGTTGATGCTTTCGTTGTGTTTCTGGAAGAGGCTGAGGAGGTAGCAGTACCAGTTCTGGTGGAGGGGGCGGTACCCGGTGAGGATGTAGGGCTCCCGGAAAAGCGGGGGGACCTGGGAGGCGCTCACGGTGGGCTTGGGGGAGGGTAAGGAGGAGGGGAGGCGCTGGACCAGGTTCGGGATGCGGCCGAACTGTTTGACGCTGACGGTGAGCGTGGTCAGGCGTTGTAGGACGAAGGCCGACATGGCGAGGAAGAGCCACACGAGGGCGCCAAAACAACAAGCAACAAGAAAGGGACACAGACATTAGAAGATACACTGTTGTCTCCATACTTGAGTTCAAAGGATAAGGAAAAAAACAGATACTTTGCTGTAACGTCGTGGTGTATATGAAGTTTACTGGTGGAATGTTCAGCCGTTACCATAGAGACGCAATGCACATATTAGCAAACACGGCCAAAGTTTTAAGGTCATCTGAGAACTCAAGGAAAAAAATATACTAAATTGATTTAAACAGCACATTTTCAGCTTTCATGGTCCTGTTTAGATACATGATTTTCAACAAAGAGGTGAGAGTGACATGTTCAACAGTAAATATCAGATCACCTGCAATATTTTCATTAAAGTAGGTTTTTTCTGTCCAGATTTACTTAATCTGAAGTATTTTAACAAATAAAGTGCTGGCAGTTAGCATCACACACACAGGAAGAGTTAGAATAGTTATGATACTTATAAAAAGGTCCTATTCATGTCTTTTCTTTCCATGTTTAAATTAATGCCTAGATTCAATAGTTAGTTTTAAGTCAGTTAAAATTTGAGCATTGATTTTTGAGAAGCCTATTAAGATAAGATAAAGATAAAGGATAAATATCACAAAATATTCCATTAACAAAAATACAGCTATTTAGTAGTATAATAATAGTTGTAGTTGTGGTATGTTCTCTCCCAATATATTACAAGCAATTTTAGTTTTTTTGTCTTCCTCTGACACGCCCCATTGAGAAAGCAGTGTTTGCATTAAGCACACACCCAGTTAATCTTAAACACTCTCAGCCTTTCCTTCACCAACTGTAATATTAAAACTGCACTGCCACACAACTGGATCAGCTGGTTTCTGCATTTCTGCACATTTATGCAATAAAATCCCCAATATTTAAACAATACTATAACTTGTTCAATTTATGATTACAGTTTTGTGACTTGTAACTTAAAGTTGCACTGTGTAACTTTTTGGTTGGGGGTCTGTCGCTTCCTTGTTTCTATAGATATGCTATTTTCCTGCTTAGAATGTTCCACAGTATGACATTAAACAGCTATTTTCCATCCGTCCGTCCATTTTCTCCCACTTAAACCGCTTATAGGTGGTTTTATGTCTTAAAAATACCAAGAAAAACAACATGTGTATCTGCTGATCTGACCCGTGGTTTGGTCTCCGTGAAGATGGAGAAGTTTAATGTCACACTGTAAACATTCCACACAAAGCAACAACATCTCAGAGAAAAAAAAATATTTGAAGGACAATTCACCAGAAGTCAACTTGAGTCTACTACAAAAAAAGACAAACGCACCATTATAGTAATTTCTGTTATTCCTACAAACTATATACTTAGTGTGTCCATTCTGTTAAGTATTTATTCAGTATAATAACACTGTTTGCATTCCCACCTAACTGGAATGGCAAAGTGTATGAGACACAAAACAAGATAATTACATAACTTGAATCTACAAGGACCATGCATTCCTCCCCAGACAAGTCACCCACGCTAGGCGCACATGCAGAAAGAATGCAGTCCAACTTGCACAAAACAAAACAGGCCTCTCTCCATGGATGCCTCGGGTGTGTTGGCAACCAGATATTGAGAAAGTAGCACCCAAATATTGTGGTTTTACGATGCGCTGTGTAACTTTTCTGGGGTCTGCCCTCTGCTTTTCTCGTGGAGTTGGTGTTGCTTTGCCTGGAATATTCCATAGTGTGACATTAAACAGCTCTACCTTGCATTTATTCAATTACACGTGGTTTTAAAAATACCAAGGAAAACAGGCATCCTGACTGTGAGAGGGGCGGCCTCAACAGATCTGACCTGCAACTTGGTCTGGTTTGGTCGTGAAGATAGAAAAGTTTAATGCCACATTGTGAAACATTCCAGACAAAGCAATAACATGGAGAAAAACATGACATGGATCCTCCACCAGAAATGTTTTCTGGTGTCTTCCATCTGTTTCATCATTGACATGGATCCTCCACCAGAAATGTTACAATATGCACCTTTAAATCTGCACTGTGTCACTTTTCTGGTGTCTTCCATCTGTTTCATCATGAAGATTACACTGTTTTGCCAGGAATGTTCCAGAGTATGGCATTAAGCTTGTCTATTTTACTTTTGTTGAATTGTAGATGTTTAATTATTATTATTATTATTTTTGTGAATTGTGTAGATGTTTTAATACTTAAAAATAACTAGGGTCACCTCCCACATATCTTACCTAAAACTTGGCCGGGTGGAGTCACCTGTTTGTCTCCATGGAGATAGATACACTTAATGCCAGGTTAATACTGTGGAATATTCCAGAAAGCTACGTAGGGCACTTTAATTGTTGTAACTTGTAAGTGTAATTCATTTAAGGACAGGAATTACACTTAAATGAGATTACTCAAGTATAAGAGATAGGAATGATCAAAATAGTGACTCACTTGAAATAACTTGGGCTGGATTTGACAAAAACAAAATGCAAACTCTATAATTCTTCAAATCTCAAAGTTGCTTCAAAATAATATTCAAGCAGAAGTACAAAGTGTGAAAAAAATAAAACGCTACTCCACTGTGTGTGTGTAACTGAGTAATTAGTTTCTGTGTTGACAACCATAGGGAGCACATGGAGCTATGGGGAACCTCCACGGGATCACTGCCCAGGAGGGTGTGTCTCCAGAGGCAGACTGACACCACCTCACATCCTTCAGAGCTGGATGTTGTTCTAGTTTTTCGCTGTTTGAAGCCCAAAAGCCAGGCCCTTATTGCACAACGTGTACAGCCTGAGTCACAGTTTGAAGAGTAAACAAAGACTCAAGTTGGAATATTAAGCATGAATACAGGCTGAAGGATAAATAAAGTCAAAACTTCTAGATTTGGATGCAAAATGATACAAAAAAATGCTAAAACAAACCTTCTAATTTAGTGAGTTAATTAAAATAGTATCAGCTTTCACAACATTAGACAAGACTGAAACCAAGCCTATAAAATAAAGTAAAATGAGACACATAATCTAACTTTTACACATTTTAAAATAACTTGTTTTACTCAATAACATTTTGCCTATATTACTTTAGATTGCCATAACATTTAACTAGTGAGTAGACGGACTATATGTCAAATTAAAAAAAACATGTGATGAAAATGCAAGCTATACACTTTATGTAACAGGCTCTCACAGGTTAATAAAGTTGATTTGTTATTTAAAATATTTAAGCAGATACAAAAGTGCAGTTACTTTAAGATTAAGACATAACATTTTCTTTTTATAAGCAGCCTGCATACAGAATTTCAAAACAAGATTTCTTTAGTGATCAAACTACTAATAGTAATCAAACTTACTCAAATTAACCCTTGGCTTTGTTACTAATCCAATTACAAGTGTGGACCGCTTGACTCCTTACCTGTTTATGTGGCTGTGGCCCCTCTGGGAACAAATCTTTCCCAGAAATCGGAAGTCCAGTGGCGGTCGGAGGATTGCGGTGAAATCCCACACGCTTCACTTGCGCCACTTTATATTTAGGAGAAGAAAAAGGGGAGAGGAGAGCGGCCACATCCTCGCACCGGGGCTACCTGCAGAACTGGAAGTGAAGGGGCGGAGTCCAGGTGCTCGGCCCCGCCTCCCCGAAACTCTGCTATTCTAATCTGGTGTACAGGACCAAAGTGAGAGGAACACACCGGCTCTGTGCTTTTAGTGAGAGAGTTTCTTTTCATTCAGTTGCCTCTATATGACAGTGTTAGTTAGTTATATAAATAAAGAATTAGAAGCCTCTAGCCTACAGAAACAGAGCATATTAACCTTTGCAAGCTTTTAAATAAATCAAGATATAGGCGCCATAGAATTACAGACTTTGTCTCCATCTGCTGTTCATTATAGTTCATGCGATAAGGACGTCAAATCATTTCCCGTTTATTAACCGATCACTATATAATATATAACTATATTAAACTATTAGATTTTAAGATACAAAATTAAGTATGCCTATAGCGAAAAAAATAAAACAAAAAAGAATTGCATTGCACATTATTATTATTATTTATTTATTTATTTTTACATTTAGGGACATTGAGAAAACGGGTTTGTCACCATCTTGTGGCCATGTATGACCACGTCCTACTGAAGAATTTGAGAATTTCAAGACTCCAAGTAAAATCCTGTTATAATAGTGCACATGTCTTTCATAGTGGTACAGACTCTGTGTTCATACTGAAGAACTGCCACATGGTCCATTTAATTACATGCACTAGCAATAAGTTTAGGGTCGCCCTGCAGCCTACTTTGCAGAAAGACAGCCCCAAAGTGCATGTTAAGGGGTCTTGTAAACCTTTAGCCTTTCTGATCTCTATGTCTTTAAGGCGCTTTATTACACCAACAATTTTTGTGAACTTTAAGTCATGTTAGAATGCTGCTTCCTCCTCAAAACATAGCTGAAGTTGTGTTTTGTTTAATTCACAGACATTTTAGAAAGTGTATGGAGTTTTAAAAAGTGTTTTCAGTTTGAGAACTAAATAAATATGTAGGTTTTGGATGTTAAATATGTGTGAGTGAAACATAATTCCTGGTATGTCTGTGACGAGGAAACAACGGAACAACGTATAATATAATCGGAAAATGGCGTATATAGGTCGTTTAATGCAGCATTATTCTGATTTCGGCCTGTTTTTGTTTTCGACAGAGGTAAAATGAGAGAAGGGAGGGCAGGTTAAAGATAAAAGAACAGAGAGAGCAGAGAGAGGGAGAGCAGAGGGAGAAGGAGGGAGGAGAGCTTCTTCCTTCTTGTGCCATTTTCGCGGCATTTGTTGCAGGAGGCGGGTTCACTTGGTCCATCTCTCCCTCCTATTGGCTAAACGCATCTTTACGCAGACGCGCAGCAAAACAACACGTGCCCTTCTTAACCAATCCTGAGTTACGTTTTAGCGGGAGCCGGCACGTCGTGGCGCGAAATCTCTTCAGTTGTCTGTGGAGGCTGAAGCGGCTCAGACGGCGGCGCGAACATTTGTCATTTTATATTCATTTGGAACTATAAAAACAGATTTAAAACAATGGCCACCGATGTGCTGGACGACAGGGAGATGAGGGAGGCCCAGCGGGACTATTTGGACTTCCTGGATGACGACGTAAGATTTTAAAATTACTTAAAAATCTCAGAATAAAGGAAGCCATGCGGTCCTCAAAAGTTAAGAGTATTACGTAGCTACCCTATCTCTTGTTTTTAATTGTTTAGTTGTCATTTTGATCCATCGTCTATAGAAAATGTTACTTGGTGCTAGTTTAGATCATGTTAATAAGTGTTCATTATCCGTGTATTACAATTGGGCTCATGCATCTTTCGCTTTGTCATCTGCAGCAAGACCAGGGTGTCTACCAAAGCAAAGTGCGGGACATGATCAGTGAGAACAAATCTCGGCTGATCGTGAATGTGAACGATCTGAGGAGAAAAAATGAGGCCAGAGCAGCGAAGTAAGTGCATTTTATTGAATAAATAACATGTCTGACTGTGTGGACCAATGTGAAGCCATGTAGAGGTTCTATCACTTTGTCAGACTTGTCTGATTTCAAATGCCAGACTATTAATTTTTCTATTGAACTTTAGCCTCTAATGTCCATATTCTTAAGAAAATGTGAATTTTAATATCACTAATTAAATAATGTGAATGGAAACTAGTTGTTTTGCTATAACCTGTTGCAGTATATTATACATTATCTATTCAATGCTGAGGTCCTGTTATGCTGTCAACCAAATGCATAGTAGTTGTCCAGTTGTCAATGGGATAGTTTTGTGTAAAGATTGCAAAAAACATGATAAAACTTTATGATTAATACTGAAATTCCACATTTTTTAAACACAAAATAGTGGTTAAAATGGAAAAAGACAGATTTGTCATTGATGTATAAACAAAACACTCAATAAATACATTTTATTCCCATTTCCAATCATATAAATGGCAAGTATAATTTTTTTTTTTCCCAGATGTAATTGTATTGCTTTGCTTTAGGCTGATGAACAATGCGTTTGAGGAGCTGTTGGCGTTCCAGCGCGCTCTGAAGGACCTGGTGGCCTCGGTCGATGCCACTTACGCCAAACAGCATGAGGAGTTCTTCGTAGGTCTGGAGGGCAGCTTTGGTGCTAAACACGTGAGCCCTCGCACCCTCACGTCCCGCCTGCTTGGGAGCATGGTGTGTGTGGAAGGCATTGTCACCAAATGTGAGTGCAGAATCATGATGAGTTTGATGATAAACTTAATTGTCCATCCCAGCAGAGAGTGGACTATGCAGTGGAGGATGTTTTTCAGTCTTAGTATTTCATACTTAAATTATTGCCATAGAGATGAATAATTTTAAACAAAATATCTTTTTGAATGAATTGAAGTCATAAATGTTGAATATAACAGAAAACTAAACCCATGAATAGCTTGAATGGCAAACTTACAATTGGAGGGGAACATTTACATAATAACCATATCCATTTCAGTTAGTTAAAGTCTAAACTGCAAGCAGACTTGATAAAATATTTCAGCCCTAGTTTAGTTTTGGTATATACTGACTATAGATGTCGTGTTGTAGGTTCTCTGGTGCGTCCCAAAGTGGTACGCAGCGTCCATTACTGTCCTGCCACCAAGAAGACCTTGGAACGCAAATACACAGACCTGACTTCACTGGACGCCTTCCCATCCAGCGCAGTCTACCCCACAAAGGTAAAGGAGATAAGATGGAACTAAACTACTCCTAAATTTTAGCTTGTGTCAAAATAATGAAAGCTGAATATCTTCACTGGTTAATAGTTAGTTTTCTGTAAACATTTTAATCTGGCTGTTTACATTTTGTGTCATGTTCTTTCTTTTTAATTATTGATCAAATCATAATCAGTCTGCAATAAAGAATAAATATAAAAATGAAAGGCACAATGTGACTCGTCATCTGTGGCTTAGAAAATGACCAAGTATGTATCACATTAGTTAGGATATTGTTTAAATTAAAGGTCATTCAACTATTGAAATGTTAGGGTAGTATTCATTTTGCGTATTATTTTTAACCTCAAGTTTGTTTATTCTCCACAGGATGAGGAGAACAACCCCCTGGAGACAGAGTTTGGCCTCTCCATTTACAAAGACCACCAGACCATCACGGTTCAGGAGATGCCAGAGAAGGCTCCTGCTGGACAGCTGCCCCGCTCTGTGGACATCATCCTGGACAACGACCTGGTGGACCTGATCAAACCTGGTGACCGTGTGCAGGTGGTGGGCACCTACCGTTGTCTGCCTGGCAAGAAGGGCGGCTTCACCACAGGCACCTTTAGGTGAGGATACTGGGGTATAGGTTAAGCTGTCTTCATTTTGACTTGAAGTATTGCAAAGCTTTGTATTGATTGAAGGAAAGAATTTCACTACCTTGTTCAATAAATCAGCCATTTTTTGGCTTTATACAATTATTTGCAAAAATATGGGAAACTGGTTTGTTATTTTATTTAATTATATAATGTTAAAATGATAGTTTTGCCCTTTTACGATTAAGGGTCCTAATACTTGTGTGAATCCATTCTTTACTCAGGACCATCATGATCGCATGTCATGTCAAACAGATGAGTAAAGAGGTCTCTCCATCCTTCTCTGCCGACGATGTGGCCAAGATCAGGAAGTTCAGTCAGACACGCTCCATTGTAAGTAAAATATGATACTATAAAATTATTTAAAAACAGGAGCCCATATGTGCAGCCATACCAAAATATTGACTCTTATGTACCATGGATCAAACTAAATGTAACCCAGCATTTATCCTCTTCCACCTAATGCCATTTTGTCAATGTTCTAGGACCCATTTGACCAGCTTGCCCGCTCTCTGGCCCCCAGTATTCATGGACACGAGTACATAAAGAAGGCCATCCTGTGCATGCTGCTGGGAGGAGTGGAGAAGGTCCTGGAGAACGGGTCCCGTCTCAGAGGAGACATCAACGTCTTGCTCATCGGTATGAAACAAAGAGTTAAGACTGAACCAAGTGACTGTGGATTGTGTTAATGTTAATAAAAGGATAAAGACACAGGTTCTCCCAGCTCTTGCTATTAAGACTATAAAGCTAACTCAGATTAATCAGCCATTACTTAAAGGAAATCATAATTTCTAGTGCATTTTGGCTACTGCCGCTCACTGTGCTAATTACTCATTTTTATAGTACATGTTTATTGTTGTGTTGTATTGTTTATTGTTGTACCTTGAATGTTAAAGGTGCAAAAAAAAAAAGAGTTGAAGATGCCAAGACTAATCTTTGGTCCATACAGATTGATAACTATTAACCTTAGATTTTGCTTTGCAGGGGATCCATCAGTGGCCAAGTCCCAGTTGCTGCGTTATGTGCTGCACACAGCCCCCAGAGCCATCCCCACGACTGGCCGCGGGTCCTCTGGAGTGGGTCTGACCGCTGCAGTCACCACTGACCAGGAAACTGGTAAATAAATTTGTGATGATAGTGTTGCTATAGAAGTGTGTCTGACAACTTCTTAACAATTACTCTCCAGTTAAACCTACTTTATTCCATTGTGCCCCATATACCTATAAATATTTATACTGAGATTTATTTGTCCACACGCTAGAACTAGAAATAAGCCCAATATGTTTAGTTTTATATTCCCAGTTATTTAATGGAGAAAGGTACACATTTTGTGACCTAAGCAGGTGACAGACCCTTCATCAAAAAAGCTGTGCACTGCAACTTTGTCTCCATTGAAATGTTATTTCTGTCTAGAATGTTACAAGGAAGAGATCAAACCTAACTGTCTGAAGGGAGACAACTGTAGGATACTTTATTATCGAGAGGCAGCCCAATTTGCAGAGAGAATTATGGTATTTTTGAGTAATAGGAACACCCATAATGAATAGATGCTAGGTGGGTGGGTATGTTTAAGTTGGACCATGGAACATTCGAAGCAAAAAAATAACATATCCATGAAGACAAGCAGGTGATGGAACCTCCACCAGAAAAGTTGCACAATGCACCTTTAAAGTTAAACCATAAAGGACAAAATGTATGACTATGGGACTGTACTGTGATAACAAATTTCTAATTGCTTACTCACAGGCGAGCGGCGTCTGGAGGCAGGAGCTATGGTTCTGGCTGACCGTGGCGTCGTGTGCATCGATGAGTTTGACAAAATGTCTGACATGGACCGCACGGCCATCCATGAGGTGATGGAGCAGGGCAGAGTGACCATCGCCAAAGCTGGGATCCACGCCAGACTCAACGCTCGCTGCTCTGTGCTGGCTGCTGCCAACCCGGTCTATGGCAGGGTAAGAAACTATACTACTACACAAGAAACTACGCTGAAAAATGATTGTGATTAGATGTATACATATTTTAGATGTTAATTTGCAGGTAGTAGTTGTAAAATGCATCCATGCTTGTCAGTTAAAGTTGCACAATTTAACTTTTTGGTTGGGGCTCTGTTTTCTCATTTCTGGCATTCTGAGTGGGGTTAACTCTCCACAGATCTGACCTGTAGGTTAGGTCATCATGAAGGTAGAAGGGTTTGATACTGTACTGTGAAACGTTCCAGACAGTGATAATGTCTACCTGTATTCTTTAAAGGAACTAGATAAACAACAGTCTAGGATATTCACTGGCAGATCTTTCCGCATGGTTCAATAATACGCCAACTTTGTGTCCAACTTTAGCCCTGTCCCCCACACAAAACAAATGCTACCATCTGGATATTTATGTGATAATTCTGTAGTTTTTTTTAAAGCCCTAATGTGTTATTACTGAACAAGATTTTAAATTGTATATGTCCATGTGTGCAGTATGATCAGTACAAGACCCCCATGGAGAACATTGGGCTGCAAGACTCTCTTCTGTCTCGTTTCGATCTCCTCTTCATCATGTTGGACCAGATGGATCCGGAGCAGGACCGCGAGATCTCAGACCACGTCCTGAGAATGCATCGCTACAGGGACCCCCGCGAACAGGAGGGAGCAGGTACTATCAACATGTAAAATTAAAGGGGCTGATTGTCTGTTTGTCCGCAAGTTGTGAAGTTACGAAATGCAGTTATGTGCTCATCTCGGAATGAGAATAATTAACATACTAATAAAGCGTTACAAAAATGAGAAGTATGCTTGAACTGTTGCAAAAAAATCATGAGCATGTGCATTGTTGGTGCACTTGAATATTTTACAAAGAGTTAGGTAAATAAATGTTTTGTAGATGAGGGGAAGTAGTCTTACAAGTTTCCACCCATGAGTGCGATCAAGTAGTGTCCTGATAATTATACACCATATTGTATAAACCTCACTGCCTACTCCAATCATGTCAGATCATATTAAATTTATGGATTCTTGCAACATTTTTGAGTTCATTCTAGATTGATGTGTAAAAATCAATTCAGACTGCTATACATATCAATCTATTAATGGGTTCAGACTTCAACAGTCACATCAAATCAATAACATATGCAGCTTTTTACCATATAATGATTATTTGTTTGTGTTGAGTGTTTTAATGTATTTCGTATTCTGTAAAGCACTTCTGAGTTACTTTGTGAATGAATTGTGCTGTTTAGATAAACTTGTCTGTGTAGGCCTGTGAACTTTGATTTATATCACTTTTCTTGTGTGTGTGCAGCCATGGCTCTGGGCGGGACTGTGGACGTCCTGGCCACAGACGACCCTGACGCAGCCGCACAGGAGCAGGAGGAACTTCAGGTTTATGAGAAACACAACAACTTGCTGCATGGAGCCAAGAAAAAGAAGTGAGTTTATTCTATGACCACAAAGTTTAAGGTAACAAAAAATGGTTCACAAAAAAGGATGAACTAAAAGGTGGTAAACAAAACCAACTTCATTGTCACCAGAGATTTTGGACCACAACAACTTCAGGAATGTCTCCCTGCAACCCACCGATGAGCTATACATATAATATTGTAGCAAGTATTGCAAAATGGAACCAATGGAAAGACATGGGATTTGTATTAAAATGCATTGTAACTCAGACAAAAGAAATTTAATTTTTAAACCGGTCAAAAGTTTTGGACTCTTGACAGAATTGTATTTTCATTCTATTTTCTATAGAAGCTACCTGGATGAGTAAAGGACTACAGACATTGAAACTCCTGCTTTAATCAAATTTAATCTAAAAGTATATGTGAAGAGGAACCTTCATTAAAAATTTTACAAAACTGTCTAATTTACTAGTAGTGTATGAACCAGAACTAAATCAGATCTAATTGTTGTGTCTCAGGGAGAAGATTGTGAGTAAGGAGTTCATGAGAAAGTACATCTGCATCGCTAAAGCTGTAACACCAGTGCTGACGGAGGAGGCTGCCAATCACATCGCAGAAGAGTACTCCCGCCTTCGGTCCCAGGACCAGCTGGGCACAGACATCGCCAGGGTGAGTGGACCAGGCATAAAATGGAAAACAGATAGAAAATAGAAAATGGGCTGATTTTAATTTACCAATGAGCTACTTTCTATCATGGTCTTCAAATTAGGACCGCAACTAATGATTATTATAGTTGGTGTGTTGGCATGTGTTTTTAGAGTCTTGGAGTCATCCACTTAATAATTTATCAATATCAAATGATCAGCAATTCTGCGTATGCACCAATACAATACTAGTATTGGATATTGTGCCAGTACATCTTCATGTAACTAATATCTGTTCAGTTCATAGCTGTTTTGGTCTATAAATTGGTGCAATAAGACTTTACTGGTCAGTGTTGGCCCAAAACACCTTGTAATATTGAACTTGCTTATTTTTTCTAAAGCTGTTAAATGTTTTTTTTTATCATTTACTGTGAAATTATTATCCAAAATGTGTTCTATTACTTTAAAACTTTTTTTTTTTTAAAGGAAATTAATATGATCAGTCTCTGGCCCAGTATTAGTTTATCAGCTATCGGCAGATGTCTAAAGTCATAGTATTGACCTCGGTAGGAACAGAAAAGGCTGGATCGGTTTATCCCTAAACCTTTCTGAAATGTTTCTTCAGACCTCCCCAGTGACCGCTCGAACCCTGGAGACTCTGATCCGATTGTCCACGGCTCACGCTAAAGCTCGAATGAGCAAAGCCATTGAGCTGGAGGACTCTGAGGTTGCTGTGGAGCTTGTGCAGTACGCTTACTTCAAAAAGGTACATAATATTTAACTGACAAATTGCTTTATTTATCCACATACTTCAATTTCTACATTCAAATACAAAAATAACACTCAAATGTGATTTATTTGCTGTAGGTTCTGGAGAAAGAAAAGAAGCGCTCCAGAAAAGAGCATGACTCAGGCTCAGAGGAAGAGGAGGAAGACGAGACGGGGACCCAGCGCTCCCAGAGGGGACAGAGGAAGAGGTAATGCTTTTAATATTACTTGTGTAGATAGATAATTGTGTAATATTAAGATGATATAAAGTACGTATACATGAGTGCGTGCATTGTTACATTTTGTACTTGTCATATTGTACTTGCAATATGCAAATACAAAAATCTAAATTGACATCTAAGTTAGTGCCTTTGCTACCTTAACATTGGGTGAATTATATATTTTTTTAACACTTGCACTTCTCTCCTGCAGGGTGCGCCGTGGCTCTCAAGGCAGTGAGCCCTACAGCCCCTATGACTTCACTGAAGACCAGGATGTCCCTGAGAGTAAGCATCACTGCTAATCATTTTGTTTTACCTTTTTTATCTTTAAAAAAATGTCTGATCAAAAATAGGCTTGCTTGTTATGTTTTTTTGTCATAAGTAATTACTTACTTACTCTTTACTTTGTTTTGAATATTTACATTATTGTGTTATTTTCTAGTCCAGGCCCGGAGTCCTAAACCCCCCAAAGCAAAGGGACCACAGGAGGAGCCCATGGACGCTACTGCAGAGGGAGAGGAACTATCAGCAGACAGGTATGAGACTTTATCAAGTTAATTCATTTGAGTTATAATATTCTGTGTATCCCAAATGATCAGATTCTGAAATGTTTTTATGCAGTACTATTCTGAAATTCTAATGGTGACCCCTTCATTGTCTTACTCACTGGTGTGTTCTGATTTTGTGCATATTTGAGCGCTGAATTGCATCCAGAGGGCTCAAAGTAGTTCCCCCCAACTCTGCCCAGTTCTGAGCTTACTTGGTTTTGTGTAAAAAGTAACAGTGGGCATAGATACATTTTTAAAACTAGATTAATCTCATTGCCATGTTGAACTTAATCTAGATTAACTCCATGACATCATCCTCAGTTTGCAGCGCCACTCAAATGAGGCTCGCCATGCTAACAGGAGCGAATCTGGAGCCAGGCTCTATGTCAGGGGTGACGAGTTCTAAAATTTAGTGGATGTAGATCTCCTACAGTAAACTAATTCTGCATTGCGTAAGTGGAATTCAGCGAGTTATACATCCGCGCTAAAGGTGAAAGTCATCATAGTTCGTTTAATATAGACCCATCTCCCTGCCCAACTTTGAGAATAGATTAACAGCGATATTTTTTATGTTGCCCCATTATCGCAGCACAGATCAGATGGATGTAAAATGCTGTTTACAAAAATGCAAATGATCTTACACTTGTATGAAAGCATATCTTGCATGACTTAACATGATTTGAATCTTGTTTTTTTTAGGCTTAAGGAGTTCAAGTCGTCACTGTTCTCAGTGTTCCAATCCGCACACGCTCAGTCCATCAACATGAAGGAGCTGAAGGTCGACCTAAACAAGGGGCGAGAGAAGAGCTTTAGTGACGCTGAGATCCGCACGGCCCTCACACGAATGCAGGATGACAACCAGATCATGATGGCGGACGACATGATCTTCCTCATCTAAAACTAACTATGAAAATCAAGGTCAAATCGAAAATGTGCTGCTGCTTTCAGTCCCACCCACAGAGTTTAGAGGTATTAAAGCTGCACAATGTTACATCTCCTTAGTGGAATCACACAGTGAAGTTTTCAACTTGTCCAACATGCATTGGTTCAGTTTTAATTCTCAAACTTTCCTTTAAAAAGTGTGCGGCTTACTTGCTTCTTCAGACCTGACCTGTAACTGTCTGGTGTCTATTGCTTTTCCCTGTGGAGTTCAATGCCATACTGTGGAACATTCTAGGTAAAGCTAGCCATATCTTCATGAAAATGAGCAAGTGGCAGGTTCACCATCAGAGAATTTACAGTGTCCTTTTAAGGCAGGGTTTCATATGTAGATAAGATGTTGGACTTTTTCAACCTTCACATTTCCAACTTACATAAACTTTAATTTCATTTAAAAATCAAAACAGATAGCTGACAAAACTGGGGTTGAAATTAAATGTAAATCATTAATTTTACAGTGTTTTCAAAGTGCTTCAAGACGAAAATAATTCCTGAGAGAAAAATGTGTTGTTAATTTGCTTCCACTCTTTTAGCAATACTGAGACAACCTATTCTGGCAATAGTCAATTTCTGTCTGTCACTTGGAAATCCCCCTCCAGAAATACAACAGCATTCCTGCACAGGAGTGTGCTGTCTGACAGCCCT
>KN489328.1:0-10814 GCA_000787155.1 Scartelaos histophorus
TTTTTTTTTTTTTTTTAATTTAAATTTTTTATCACAACAACAAAAGCCAACAGTCTAAGCCAAAGTCAACAGTCCATTATTTTATCTGCAGATATAACTTAACATTTTTAACAACTATGTTTAGTTGCAATAGTTCATTTGTGAGTTCATTTGTGTCAAGAGAATATGTATCAGTGTTTTGAGTGTGAAATTACAGACATATTGAAACATAAAAACAGCTGGATAAAGATTCTACAGATTTTGTTCTGTATCTTGTGATCAATAAAGGCCCATGAACGTCACATGTCAAAAAGCACCACTAGCGTTATGTGTACGCCAAGTTTAATTAATAAAATAAAATCAAAATAGATACACATTTTTTTTAAATTCAGAAATGATTTACAATTCATCATCCCCTATATATAATGTTAGACCCTGGAAGACTTACCTGCTCTTGTGTTTTATTCATCACATTGGTCAGTATTGTTTCCCTGATTTCCGGACAGATCTGCGTTTGCCAATATGTCTCAAACCAACTTTATGCCAAACTTTTACACAGCGAGAATCAGTGAAACCAGCCCTCCTCCCCCCCGCGCTTCATCCCTTCATAGTACATAATACATACCTTTGTCTTCACGTATTACAAACGCAACGCAGAAAGCCCCATCGCACAAAAAACGGAACTTCAGAATTGTCTAAAATGTCAAAAACGATTGCGCGAACTTTTTTGCCGTTTTCGTGATTTGTGTTGTGATGACAGTAACAGTTGTACAGGGTCCCGTGGGTGTCGCGTTGAAAGCCTTCCCCCTTTCTGCACTCTTACCACATGCAACACGCCATAATACTGTGGTGCAATCCGCCTTTTTCCTCCTGGCACTTGTCACTCTGTCTGACAAATTTGCTTAGACAAACACAATTTTAAATGTTTGTCTGTGCAAATAGTTTCAGGCCTATTGTTTTAAATGTGGATTGTTAAATGTGATATCTCTTCTCTGGTCTGCAAATAACAATGTGTTTTTTTTATGAAGAGCTAAGGGGAAGTTTTATTATAACTTTAAGTCCAGAGCAGTAGACAGGAGGGACAAAGGGGTCTGTTGTCTAGGTTTTTAGGGGCCCAGAATTGGTCCCTCTTCTATTAAATAATATTAGAGGGGGGTTCATATGAGGCTTCTTATCCCGGGCCCACAAATCTCTGTCGATGGCCCTGGTTAGTTCATTTGTTGAGTGAAGTGTGTTGTCATAGTTTTCTCCTATGTAATGTTTTAGTTTTGTTTTTGATTAGTTTAGTTTGGTCCCTGGTATATTCTGACATAAATCTAGAAACAGTCATATTTAACATAAATTATTAACATAAATGTAGTGAAAAGGTTTAGGCTGAAGCTTAAAGCTCCTGTGACTCTTGTTAGAATGTTGTTACTTCATTGGAAACCTATCTAGAGTTGTGTTTTGTTTCATTCGCACATATATGACTAATCCTCTGTTACTAGTCTATCTGCATCTCCAAATCTCAAAATGCTCCCACCTGGTGATGTCAGTGATAGTTTTGAAGTTAACTTTTTACCTCATTTTTTTTTTACCTTTTATTTGGTAGAAATATGCAGGTCCAGGGCTGAAATCATCCAAATGATTCTAGTGAATTTGTATAGAGTTTAAAACACAATGGAGCACTTCCTGTATTACCATATGACATCACAAGGTGGAATAGAGTGTTTCCAGTTCAAGAGAAAACACAACCTAAATATGCAGGACTTGAGTGTTAAATATGGACGAATGAAACAAAACACAACTATAATATACCAAATATATTTTTGATGAGGAAACAACATTATAACAGAGAGCAGAAATTAAACATTTAAACTTCCTTTTAAAGTGGAAGTGAGCGGTACATATTGTACAGTGTGTTCTTCTCCACAGTTATTCCAGAGATCCACCTCTTCAACAGATATACAACATTTCATAGGGAGACTAAATTAAAAGAAGGAGAACTTCGCACATTCATTTCCTCAAACAGGTGCGTTTCAGCACAAACATGGACAGAGCAGAATCCCACACACCGTCTTAGGCTGAATTGTTGCCTGATGAGCCTAATGCCACAACGTTGTTGATGTTCTAATAAAAATCATTTTAATCAGTTCAATTTCATTTTAGTTTTCCAAGAAGAGATATACAAATACATATCAGAACATATAGAAACTAACTCAATGTCTAGAAGGTCCATGCAATTTGATTAACTATACATTCAAATATTAATAAATAATCACTTTTGGTTGCCAGAAATGAATTACAGATATAGATTTTATTTGGCATTTTATCCACTAAAACTGTATGTTTATATCTTGACTAAACCCTACACTGTCATCAAAATATGATCTCTAAAACTTAAAAATCATAATCAGATTTCACACTGTTTAAGGTTAAGGTTACTTTATGGATTATATTAAGGTTTGGCATAACTGCACTACATGATATAGATTCCTGTGTTGAGTGCAGACGTCTACAGCCCCACTTGTCTTCTAAGGTTCATCAATGAAAAAAAAAAAAGATCAATATTAACTTTCTTATACAGTGTAATTAAAGGTTCACTTTTCTGGGCCCACCACCTTCTTTTCACCATGAAGATGTTATTTCTTTGTGTGGAATGTTCCACACTATGGCATTAAATTCAAAGTTCCACAGTGCACCTTTAAATTATATTTTTTTTCCAGCTTGAATACTCTTCTCTGCCATACGCTCAGCCCGACTACATACTTAGCCCTTTCAAAAATGTGCACATGTCCCAAACAATTGTGCAAAGTTTTATCCTAGAAAACTCAAAGTCTATCCAAACTCCTCCATCTCCCCCCTCTGTCCACTTGAATGTGCCGGACTTTCAGGTATATGAAACGCCTCTGTCAGACTGAACTTTGGCACACACAAAAAAAGTATGGGGGTTCAGGAGTGCAGGGTGCAGATGGAGATGTGGTAAACTCCAGGGAGCGAGCCAGAGGAAGAGAGAGAGGGAGAGAGGGCTTTGCTTTCAACTTGAACTCCTCTGGATTCTGAAAGTACAGTCCGAAAACTCACATGAGGCACTGGACTAGGGTTTGGGGGGTTAAGGCTGCTGCTGAAAGAAGACATTTCAATTTGGGAAAGTATTGGTTAGTATCAAAATGTGTAAACACGGCATTTGTACATGTTCTGCACGTAGCTCAATAGTATGGTGTTTTGGTAGATACTGTGTGAGTATATCAAAGTTGTAGTCAAAAAAAGTACTAAAACATGTCAGTTCGGTGAAAGTTTGCTAAACTTTGTATTTTTTAGCATAGAAAAGTTTCTCTTACTTCTCTTTCTGTTGAGTATTACTTATTATTTTAACAATATTCATTACAGATGCAGAAATATTTCATAAGACAAATTTAATTGTTGGTGTTTTATTTTCAAATTCAGGATTAGATGTAATTAAAGGTCCTTAAACCTCTTTTGAGATTTAAGTTGTGTTATAATACTGTTATCTCATCAAAACACACCTGAAGTTGTGTTTTGTTTCTTTCATTCATGTTTGAGTAACTCTTTTTTGTTAGTCTGTCTACATCTCCAAAGCTAAAAATGTTCCATTTCACCTTCTGATGTCATGTAGTGATAATTTTCAAGTTAACAGCTACTTTTTACCTTTAGTTTAATCCAAATATTCTTGTAAAGGTGAACAGAGAGCGTAACTTCAGGTACAACCTCTATCCGTCCTGAAGCCCAATGCCGTCTCCTCACTTTTATTTAGAAAGGCCCCTAGTTACAATGGATGTTATCGCCCTCAAAATTAGTGATAACATCATATATGATTATACATGATACAGTTTTGTATGATTTAATGTCTGGTTGCTGTCTTTGTACGTCATCTGCTCTCAGGCTGCCGTTTCTCTCTGGCCTGAGAGAAGACGCCACATTATCTTTGTTTTTGTTCCCAAAACAAGTGCAGGAAAGACGCCATTATCTTTGTTTTTGTTCCCAAAACAAGTGCAGGAACAAGTGACGAAACCAGTGAAGAACAAACTGTACACAATTCAAACACAAATAGGCTATTAGGACACAGACATTTCTAACATATGATTAGAGTATAGATTGGATAAAATACACAATTATTCTAACAGGAGTTTAGGAGCACTTCCTGTTACCAGATGACATCAGAAGGGGGAACAGAGTGTTTTCAGTTTGAAACAATAATACAGCCTAAATATGTGGGGTTTTGTGTGTTAAACATGTGTGAATGAAACAAAACACAACTCCAGGACTGTTTGTGATGAGGAAAAACAATATTATAACACAAATCAGAAAATAGTGCAATATGGGCGCTTTAATGTAATGTAATGTCAAAATTTCAAACTCTGTTATTAAAAATTCTAAATGTCTGTGCCATAATATACATACTTCAAAACAATGAGACAAAAGTGATTTTAAGTTTTGCAGACTGGTCAATATTATTCATTTTTTAGCATAGAAAGTACAACTTACTGAGCCCATAGAGCGTCTATATAGTACAGACAAGTGAGCGATCCAGAACTCCCTCACCTCACTTTGGCGACACAGTACGCAGTAGAAGTACACACTAGGGAGTACAGATACACACTGGTACTACTTTCTCTCTCTGTACCTCTCCACACGTTTCATCTGACAGCTTATTCCCAGCGTGCACTGCTCTGTATTCACCGCGGATCCTGAACCCGCTCCCATGGGCGAGGGGGGGAAGGTCACCTCTGTACTGCGAAAAGTACACACAAAACGCAGTACCAAATCCTTCACATTACCATTCACTACTTTGTCATTTACTACAGGGAGATACAGTACAGTGGGAGTAGCGTAGTGTTAAGTGGATTTGCATATTGTTTCATATGTCAGATGCTTTATGTGTCAGGGCTGTCTCCGTCACGTTGAGAAGTGCAGTGACATTTTTGTAGTTTTTGTAGAGAAAGAAATAGCGAGCGAGCTGAGTGTGCATGTGGAGAGCGGATATGTACAGTAGATACTAACTACTATATCAAGTTGTGGATTAATACTTTTGCGTGATGTGCTTGTCAAAAGTTGGTAAAACTATAAGAAACGCTGTAAAAGAAATCGATATTTTCAAGATGTATTTATGATTTCAAATTGTTCAGAATTTGGTCTCAAACTTTGATACTTTTTCAATTGGTTTATTATTACAATGATTATGAGCAGGTATCGAAAATCTGTTACTAATTGCTAAAACTAATATTAATCATTTGAGCAGGTTTCGGTATTAAAAAAAGTCACATTCGAGGACAGAAATCATGCCCATGGGTCATTATGGATCCGACCTGGACTGAGGGCACAGATATAAGGCCACATGCTAAAGAAAGTGCTGTGATTTAATGTTAAAACTTACCTTCTATTGTCTAAAGAAAGAGTGATTTGAATTACGATTGCTGTATCAGTATTGAGTATCCAGTCTACTCCTTAGTATCGAAATCGAGTTTGAAGTTTTAGTATCGTGACAACACAAGTTGGACCTATAATTTACCATTGCTTTTTAATTGGATTTAATCTTTCAGTTATAGGCAATATTTTGAGGACTTTTTCACCATTCAGAAATATACAGTAATTTTACATTGTTAATTACTATCATTTTGATACCCATAGAAATTCCGTCAATATGTGGAAAACAAAACTATTTTAGTGTATATTTTACTATTCCAAATCACTGTATACACTGTCCTGCACTAGTGGGAAACTCTACAGCTATAAAATATGTTATCATCATTAGAAGAGAAGCTTATTCTGTGCACTTTTATTCAGGTGATTTCACGCATGAAATTGTGTCCTTTTAGTTGCAATAAAGTTTAGATTTTTTTATTTTATTTTATTTTGTTAAAAACAATTCAACATTGTCCTACTTTTTTTTTTTTTTTTTTCATTGAGTGACTTTTAGACTTTTGAAATCAGAAATGCAGCTTACATTTTCTGTCAGTGTTGCCCATAATTCTCCAATAAGTTGTAATAAATGAGTAACCTCTTTAGCAGCATTCCCCAGTCCACTGCTCCCCCTCTGCCTGTCCGTCCGTCTGTGGGTTTTCCCTGCAGCACTTTAGGAAGAATTCCAATGTCAGGGCCAAACTGCCGTGTCCCTGGAGAGCGCTGACATTCTCAACCTGCTCTCTGCCGTATACACTGCACATCCCACAATATTATACAGCGGTGGGTTCGAGAGAAAGGGGGAGAGCTGTGGCTCCCCCTAAACCGTCCACGGTAATCACCATAATATCTGCTACCAGGCAATGTACTTGTGTATCTTCTATAAGTTTAGAATTTATTGTTTTAATTTGGTAGAGGTGCATTTATTTTGTATTTATTTTAGTCAAATTTTGTTTGGTTCAAAACTTCAAAACTCCCACCTGTGTCCATTATTACCATACTACCAGAGATTGTGTCCTTGGGCAAGACATTTCCACCCATCATGGTCAAAGGAGCCACAGGTGCTGGTTAGAAGTTCCTCTTCAATGAGTCTACACAGCAAAAAGCTTAAGATATAAAGACTTAAATCTATTAGAAAATCACTTAAAAGTAGTGAAATTATCTTGCTGCATGGACAGATAATTTTACTTGAAGTTAAGTTATCTTAAAACAAACTACGTCTAGACTAGAATTAAGCAGCCTCAGAACTCGTAAGTAGATAATAAATGTGAAAACAAGATGAATAACCTGATACAAGTTTTAAAATTTTGGCCAGATCAAAGACATTTGCATTGCGGATGTAAAAAAAAGAAAAAAGTATGATCAAAATACACACAAAACAACTAGCATGCTACCTGCACATCTCATATTATATTGATTGTACAACTACATATTTGAGAGATCTCTTCCTGGTTCTAGGACAATAAAACACTAATTTTTACTTTTAGCACTGTTTTTTTACAATATATCTGTACTGGGACAAAACTACTCAACAAAAACAACTGGGTGCAGCTACTTTAAATATTTTTGTGCTAATTTGTCTTTTGCAATTGATAAATTTGACCCGTTTTGCACCACGAGGGCCCGTTCTTCATTCTGACGGAGAGTACCTAGCTGTAGGATTGAGCTGTTAAACATGTTCCGCAGAAATAAACACAAACAAAATGCTAATCTGTGAATACGTGGGTGAGACAGGTGGAGATACTTGTAGCTCATAGCCGAGGCAGACCGGACACCGCGGACTGAATACAGATGGAAGAGGTGGATAAAATATGCAGGGAAAGTGAATGATATCATTTCAAAACCGCCCAAATGAGCCTCTCTCTCTTCCTCTCCTTTTCCCTGTTGCTCTCTCTCCCTTTTTATGTTACTCTCACTCCTCTCTCTTCTCTGTTTTCTCCCTCTCTCTCCCTTTTTCCCTTCTCCTCTGTTCCCTTCCTGCTCTCTCCTCTCTTTCTCATCCCTCCATTCATCTCTCTCTCTATCTTTATCTCACTTCTTCCTTCTGCTTCCCCATTACAGCCCTTTCTCTCTCTTTCTCTTCCTTCTCACTTTTTCCATTTCCCTCTTTCACACCTCTTCATTCTTTCCTCTTCTCTGCATTTTCTCTCTCTCCCTTCTCACTCTTTTTGTCTTATTCTGTCACACTTCTTCATTCTCTCCTCCACACTACGATCTCTCTCCTCTCTCTCTTTCTCTTTCTCTCCTCTCTCTCTCTCCCTTCATTTTCCATCCATCTCTTTCTCTCTCCCTTTATCCCACATCTTCCTTGCCTTCCTTCACTCTCTCTCTCTCTCTCTCTCTATATATCCCTGTTCACTCTTTCACACTTCCTCATTCTCCCCTCTCACCCTTTCTCCCTCTCTCTCCCTTTTTCCCTCCTCCTCTGTTCCCCTCCTGCTCTCTCCTCTCTTTCTCATCCTTATCTTCCCTCCATTCATCTCTCTCTCTCTATCTTTATCTCACTTCTTCCTTCTCCCTCTTTCACACCTCTTCATTCTTTCCTCTTCTCTGCATTTTCTCTCTCTCCCTTCTCACTCTTTTTGTCTTATTCTGTCACACCTCTTCATTCTCTCCTCCACACTACGATCTCTCTCTCCTCTCACTCTTTCTCTTTCTCTCTGTCTCTTCCTCTCCCTCACCCTCAATGTTTTCCATCCATCTCTTTCTCTCTCCCTTTATCCCACGTCTTCCTTCTGACTTCCTTCCCTCCTCTCCTCCTTTCTCTCTCTGTTCACTCCTTCACACTTCTTCATTCTCCCCTCTCACTCTTTCTCACTCCTCTCTCCTCTCTTTCCTCCTTCCCTCTCTCTCTCTTGCAAACCTTCACCCTGTTTTCCTCTCTCTCTCTCACCTCTTCCCTCACTCCTCTCCTCTCTTCCCTCCCTCCGTGGCCGTGCTTCAGGCCTGATTGGGGGTTTTGTCACGGCTGCTTTGACAGGCCGGTGCAGAGCTCAGGTCCCAGCGGTTTGGCAATTATCCTCTAACCCAGCAGCAGCCTACTACTGCACAAATGCACACCGCCCGCATGTCAATAATATGAGTTAGACAGGCTCACTCTCTCTTCCTCTGCCTCTCCATCCCTCCATCCCTCTCTCTCTCTCTCCATCTCCATCTCCATCGCTCTCATTAGCCCGGCTCCTTTTTGAGAAGAGGAAGGTGTGCGAACTCCAGAGACTCTTAGCATTCAAGTCTAATATAGCGTCCATCTTAAGCTAGCCACGCACACACGCATTCCCCCACTAGTAATCCGGGGAGATCTGTAGTCCCACTTCTTTGCCTCTCCGCTAAAGCTACTGGCAGTGCTCATATCCAGCCGACGTACATCCGCTTGTCGAGTACAGGAACTATACAGCTTAGGCGCGGGAATTAAGGTAATATGTACTTTTAAAGGGAGAGAAGAAGAGAGGAAGATGGCGGACAGGCTTTTGGTGGGGAATTGGCAATTTGTGGCGAGTCAATAAGACACGGGGTAGCGCACTTGACCGGTCTAATATCCGAAAGCAGAGTCCATTAAAGCGGATGTGAGGGCCTGAAGATCCGGGCTCTCCTAATGAACGGGACAGAGGAGGTCAAGGGGAGAATCAAAGGGGAGGGAGTTTGAAGTGGAAAAGTTTGGGGGTGTATTGGGAATTTGGGATTTAGTTTAGTGTTAGGACAGATTTTCACCAAACTATAGAACTATTTAAACACTATATAAAGATACACTGCGTAGCTTTTCTGGAGGAGGGTCTGTCATCTGCTAGTCTTCATGGGGATTTAATAGATTTGAATGCATGTATGTTTTGTCAAGGTATTTTTGAGCCATAAAAACACCTGTAATTCAATGAGCTGAATCAAAAAAAATGCTTGAAATAATTTAATAGAGTAATGGTTTTGAGGTTGCATGGAGTGGACGCTTGTGAGCTGTGAGGCATGTTGTGATGCTGTTGCCTCCTCGGGGGCATATCTGGAGTTGTGTTTTGTTTCATTCACACGTTTGTCTGTGTAACATTTAAGGCAACTGTGGCAACAATAACGCAGCATGGAGACCGCAGGTGGTGGAAGTGAAACATTATATTAAGGTGCATTAAGGTTGTCGGACATATAAAAAATCAGATACTAATCAGTACTAAAACTAGTATCTAATTTAAGCATGTATTGATACTGAAAAAAAATCACATAGCTGGATAAAAAATTCACTTTAATCTTGAGTTTTATCAGAACTAGTTTAAGACCACATGATATAATAAACAAATGTGATTACTTTGTGTTCAAAATTTCAATATTGCCTTTAAAACCTTTAAAATTATCATTTGGGTAACTAAACTGTATCAAATTTAGAAACACTAAAGTGCTTCTGTTTGACAAAAATATATAATTATTAGTCATTAAAGACTCATCCCTTTATTTTGTATTAGTCAACAGAAATATACAATATATATATTAACAAATGCACCTTATAGTTCACTTTAAATCCCAGTTATCTAGTTTTCTATTTTACTTTGTCTGTATAAAAGTATATTTCATTGATAAAATAATGTTCAGGCCTGTCAAACTAACACTAAGTCAAGTCCTCCTTTTGCCGTACTATTTATCAGGAAGAGTTCAGTTCTAATATTTAAAATAGTTTGAATAAGTTGAATACTTAGATAGAGTACAGTTTAATAAAATAAGTTTTGCTTTTCCAGTGTGGTATTTCCGGTGGCAGGTGCTGACAGAGGCAGTTCATCAGACAAAAACCACATCAACATAAGTGACAGGTGCAGAGGAGGAGACAGGCGCTTTCACTGTCTGCTATTGTCTGGCTCATCATACAGGCTTAAGTACATTTTTGCATAATTTTTACAAGCTAGTATACATTTCCACATTATTACATTTAGAAAGTATTATAATATATCTATTCTAGGGAGACACAATATGAAAAATGTGAAATTGTGCATTTTGTCAATTACAGGTATTTTAATTGCTCAAAAACCATGTATTCTTACTGTGAGTAGGCTTGCCTCTTCACAGATCTGACTTATGTGTCCATGGAGATAAGTTTAATGCTATACTATGGAACATTCTACACAGTAGGAAGTGAATTATCTGCAATAAATGTTAGTGTAGCTTTAAAATCTCTGTAAAATTCAATACTTACCATCATTTGCAGTAGAAACATCTTAACCTCTCCTTCTCTCTGTATTCTTTATTTGCTATGGAAGTCGCTTATATATGCCACAAATGACAATACTGTTGTTGTATCCTTGAGCCAGATACTTCAACTTTGACAATAACGTGCGTACGATTGTGCCAGCTACCGTGGGCCTCGAAATGTCACTGTAATTCAAACACGCTCCTATGATCTTGCGTGATTTCTTTTCAGCTCGCCTAATAAAGTTGTTTTGCAGCGTGCCACAGTCTGTGCCCCGGGT
>JACN01151131.1:0-15299 GCA_000787155.1 Scartelaos histophorus
ATAATAATAATAATAATAAAATGTGTGAAAGAAACAGGTATGTTTTTGAGGAGGTGATGTGTAATGTTTAATATACATAAAAGTTCTACTGTGTAACTTTTTTAGCAAAAATTTACTAAATAAAAGCCCTTTAGGTTGTTTTTATTCATTTCGCATCATGAGCTTCATTTCCCATGTGTGACGTCGCTCTCTCTTAGTGCACTTCAATGTCTGTGTTAATATCACATCAGAGTCGTAAACCCTTTGAAAGAATGGATTTCCACAGACAGATTTTCTTTTGTAGCATAACTGTCCACAACATCGCAGAATCAAGAGTCGCTAAAGAAAAACCGTGACGCGAGTGGACGGCGTTGGCTCCCTGCTTTACACATGCAGATCTGGTGAAACGGTGGCTTTGAATCGCCGGTCTGCTCAGATGGTGGAGAGGACACGAGCGCAGGAGGCCTCCATAAAAGCAGCCCTTGTAAAAAGCTCATCTGGCACCCACCATCTGTAAACACCAACGAGAGGCCCAGCGCCGCCTGCTCCCTCCCCACGTGGACTTTACGGCCGGACGGGTCTACTTTACCCATTTTATATCCACGTTACCAAAGACGTCACAATCCGGTGAGGTTCAATCGGTCTTTGACAATATATTTGATTAGACTCGACCACTAGTGAACACTCGACGCAGTCAGATATGAAAACAAGCTCTGAAAAATAAATGTATTATTGGTACTACAGTGTGTGGTTCCGGTTGGTCAGGTAAAATAAAATCGGTTAAATCTGTGTCTACATTTGTCGTATAACAAAAACGAAATTGTACAGCAGGTCTGGAGAGAAACAAACGACAAAATGCAGAGGAAAGCGACTTTTAACTACATGGGACGTATTGCCCTTTTCTATATATGTGTTTTTCATCAGCTGACCCAACACTGAAGTTTGCTGAAGCATGTTTTAACTACCGTATTTTTCGGACTATAAGGCGCATCTAAAATCATGACATTTTCTCAAAAATCAACAGTGGCCTTATAATCCAGTGGCCTTATGTGTGACCTTTGGTTGTGTTTAACCTCCAACCGATTTGATGTTGTCCACATTAGTCTAATAACGTATTAGTGGGCGAGTCAGGAGGAGTAATATGTTGGCCACATATAGGGCGACTGTGCAACATACCGGTAGTTCTGCCGTGTGCTGTACAAGGACCCAAAATGCCACCATTACCATGCAGATTTCAGGTTTTGTATTTTTGTGTTAAAACTGAACAATGTTGAGAGGATCCGGGCATGTTTGATGCCCAAATCACCAACTGTTAAACTTGTATTTTTGTGTTAGCTACAACTGAGAGTTATTGTAAATAACCTGAATAAAGTTCGATTTATCCGACACACGTTTTGTTTCTCTTATTGTGCCTTATAATCCGATGCTCCTTATGTGTGGACAATGACACAACTGACATATTATTTGATACTGCGCCTTATAATCCAGTGCACTTTATAGCCCCAAAAATACAGTATATTTTTGAGGTTACACTTCCAAAACGTTAAAACACATCCCAAGTTACCGCCATAGCTCATTTCCTTTAAATATAAACCAACAGCAGCAGAACTTTGGAGGCAACTCGCCACACACCACCCAAAAGCTGAAGCACCGAGCTCGGGTCAACACGGCTGAAGCACTCACCACGGCGCGATGTCTCTCCGAAAGTTCGGTCCAACGGTCCCGTTTCCGTCCGGTTCTGGTGAAAGTAAAGCTGCGCAGTCCAGCCCAAGTGTTCGTCAGATGTTTCCGTCCTCAGTCCTGATGGTTCCAGGCAGGTGGACCAGGTCTGAGCAGATCTGTCCCACACTCGTCTGGTCTCGAGGAACCAAGGGTCTAGTCCGGGATGACATAGCGGCAAAGTCCGCCGCGGTGCTTCCGTGTGGCGATTGAGCGACCGTTATGACCCCAAAGCTCCAGTTCCCTTTTTTGTGTTTTAATTTGTTGCTGGATGTCCTGATTTCTGCGGGTTTTCTTCTTGGTCCCTGATTGGTGGAGCACTTCTACACCTGCCAATCCTGCCCCACCTCCAGCCTCCTCCCCCTGTTTAAGGAGATTATCAGCACCTGTTCGGGGCTGCAGGCTTTGTGGCCACTTTACTATTTTTACTCTTCTGTCTCGTTTGTGTCTGATCAGGTTCTTTTAGCTTCGTTCTGTTCTGTTTTGTTACTTGATTCTGTTTGTGGGGTTGTGTGATTCTTCTTTGTGGCACTTGTGGTTTAGTTTTGTTTTGTCTCCCTTGGTTTAGTTGCTCAACCCACGTGACTCATTTTGGCACAGAACACTTATGTTAATCCTGTTATTTTGTCTCTAAGTTTAGGTTATTTTCTGTGCATATCTTAGTGTGTTTTGTTAATTTAACCTTTTTACATTCCTGTTAATTAAACATTACTTAATTTATACCATTTTCCATCTTGGTGTTTGTTACTTCCTCTGCTTAGGAGAGTGAAGGAGCCAGTGAAGCCTCTGATGGTGCATGGGCTCTGAGCTCTGCACACAGGTTGATAAATACCTCGTGCCCGCTGCTATAAGAAAAAATATACTCACAAATATGCAGCCTCCTCACTGCAAAGTAAGAACTCGAGGGCCAGTGAAGCCTCTGATGGTGCATGGGCTTAAAAACTGATAGATATTACAAAAAGATATTCCAAAATTATTATTTCTATCATGGGGCCCAATTTGTTCTTTTTCCAAATCTTTTCAAATATTATGAATATTTTTTAGAATGGCTTTGTAACTGCACCGTCTCACATTATGATATTAGCTTTATGGTTTGAAACTGCAATTGTTAATCAGACTCCATAGAAATGAAAAAAGTCAACCACGGCCACTTCAAACTTAACACATTTATTTGCTTCATTTCTTCTCGCAGAGGGTGACATTATAAATAACACGTGTGATTTAATAGAAATGTGTACGGGAGGAGATTCTTATTGCAGCCTACAAATGTTGTTATGAATGGCCAGCTGGCTCGACACTTCAACTGGCCTGGATAAAAAATAAAAAAGGGAATATTAATTATATGGACTTTGTAAAACACACATTTGGCGCAGACCATCTGTAAACACCAGGATGAAGAGGATTACACACACGAGACGCCGCACCTCTAAAAATAAACTTTAGTCACACTAAAACACACCGATGCATGGAACATATATGCAGAGGTTCTCAAACTGGGGTTCACTGACTTATTTTGATTACAGGGCACTACAAGTATAAGAAAAAGTACTACTATAAGTATAAAAAAAAAAAATTGTTGGCTTTCTTAATTATATTAAACAGGATGTGAGTGGATTAGTTGTCCGCGCACTCGCCCACCAACCTGAAGGATGTTGGTTCAATTCCGCTCAGATCAGTGCACTGCCTCTGAGGGTTTGGGTATATGCACAAATGATATACGACAATATATAGTATAATGGGGGTTAGGGTATATGGGGGTATATGGTATATGAGGGTATACGGTATATGGGGTTAGGGTATATGAGGGTATATGGTATATGAGGGTATACGGTATATCGGGTTAGGGTATATGAGGGTATATGGTATATGAGGGTATATGGTATATGGGGTTAGGGTATATGAGGGTATATGGTATATGAGGGTATATGGTATATGGGGATTAAGATAAATGAGGGTATATGGGGATTAAAGTTATATGGGGATGTGAAGGTGTATGGTATGTGGGGGTTAGAGTATATGAGGGCGAGGGTATATGGGGATAAAGATATATGAAGGGGGTTAGGGTATATGAAAGTTAGGGTAAATGAGGATATATGGTATATTGGGGTTAGGGTATATGTATATGTATATATCTTTGCACTGGCTTCCTGTTCATTTTAGAATTGATTTTAAGATTTTATTGTTTGTTTTTAAAGCTTTGAATGGACTGACCCCACAGTACGTCTCAGATCTCCTCCAAATTTACACCCCCGCACGAGCTTTGAGATCCGAAGGCTCCAGCTCCAGCTTTTGGTGCCTAAAACAAGGCTTAAATCCAGGGGGGACAGGGCCTTCTCTGTGGTCGGTCCTAAGCTCTGGAACGTTCTCCCCCTCCATGTCCGAACAGCCCCCACAGTCGAGTGTTTTAAGTCTCGTCTTAAGACTCACTTTTATTCTCTGGCTTTTAACACCGCATGAGTTGTGTGCTCCTCTGTGTCTTTTATTTATTTTTTATGTATTTTATGGGTTTTTATTTATTTATTGCAATCTTATGGCTTTGCTCTTATTTGATTTTACTGGTTTATTGTTTTAGTACTAATATGTTTTATTTGTGTTTAATGAGTATTTATTTTATTATTATATTATTATTGTTGCTTTTAGTCTGTATTTGTGCAGCACTTTGGAAACTGTTGTTTATGAAATGTGCTATAGAAATAAAGTGGATTGGATTGGATATGAGGGTATATGGTATATAAAGGTTAAGGAATATGTGGTATATGAGGGTTTGGGTAAATGAGGGTTAGGGTATATGAAGATATATGGGGGTTAGGGTATATTAGGGAATATTGGGGTTAGGGTATATGCATGAATGTGACAGTTAACTTCCCTTGGTTAACTCCAGGAGAGTTGTAGTTTACACCGAGCGTGGAGTATTGACTAATGCGACGTAAAGAGTCTGAGTGTCCAAAACCCAAAATCCAAAATCCCCGTCTGTGTGTCTGCGCCATAATAATGCACCAGGGTTTGATATAGCACTTTTCCAGACAGTCGACCGCTACCATAAACACCTTCATACAACGCAATATGGGTGAGGTGTCATGCCTAAGGACACAATAACAGTTTTTGCCACTGCGGGACATGGAATTCGAGATGAGGTCTGATGAGATGGGGCTCGGACGGTTTTGGCCATATAATATATCTAGTATTCCTCCCCCACATCCTCCATCCTACCGTACATCTCCGAGGCTGCTTAACGGCGGCTTTTATACCATTTGTCCTCACTTCTTCTCGGATACCAAAGTTAAAGCTGCGAGTTGTGCTTTCAGTCTTCACGTCTTATCTCTTTCATTACTAGGAGTTTCCACAGTCACGGTTTAAATCGCTCTAGGCTTTAGCGGCGGCAATTACCCGCAAACCTCCGCCTGCCTCCCCCATGCACCTGAGAGGGAAAATCAACTACATTATTTTCAATTACATTACACATTTCTTTCAAATCTACCCTGATACGTCACTTGCGATACGACGTAGCCCACCTTGATTTGAAAGAAAAATACACGCGCAGTAGAAGCAAGCTGTTTTTACATAAGCATCATCCTCTGTGCTCCTGTGAGGATCCTCCACAGAAATTGTCGTATTGTGATTAATTATTTCCCGTCATAATGTGTACAGCACAGACGATGTACAATTAATAATACTAAATATTCATGAGTATTTTTGCGCATATACCAGTGTTGGCCTGGGAGGAAAAGGCTGTTATCTGTCAGAAAACACTGCTTTATTATTCATTACACATAAATAATCCATGCAGATTTGCCGCACAATATATTAAACACGTATATTATTCCGGTTATTCCGGTCCCGGCTGACTTGTAATGGTGTCTTCTTTAGATGCAATTTAGATGCAACAACACTCGAATCACTACATACATAAAAGGGACCGTACGTAAGATTCTGATAGTAAATTCCATAAACACGACCGTTGTGCGTTTTCAGATATGAGGTACACATGTTCACATCAGATACAGCGACTGAAGACTTTTATAATGTTTATTCTTGCTGCTTAGCGAGCGGATTCTGGAGGTTCTGTGAAGAAAAGCATCAGTCCTGCTTTTTTTGTTCTAATACCGATGTCGTTACATGGCTTTAAAGTATTTGCAGATACCCGATATGAACCAATTGTTGGGTTTCATATGGGTTGCAGGATTCTATAGACCTATATTATTTAATACAGATGGGGGCAGCTACATTAATATTGTTTATTATTGTTAAAAATGCAGATTTGTGTTGCCAGACAGTGAGTTCTTGTGTCTGGACACTGATAGAAATGATCAGGTTCAACATATTTGCTTTTTGGATATTTCAAGGTAAAGTACAATGAAATCAATTGGAAAAACTGGGAGTAAGACTTCATCACATTCTGATCTGAAAACCACCAATACCAGACACTTATATCTTTAAACACAAATGTCATATGGTAAAGAATAATCCATACCAATTATCAAACTCTACAAAATCTATCAGAAAATGACTTAAAAGTAGTGAAATTATCTGTCCATGCAGGTTATCTTAAAATAAACAACCTCTAGACTAAAATGAAGCAGAACTAATAAGCTGATAATACATCTGAAAACAAGATGAATAACCAATATATAAGTTTTGAAATCTTGGCCAAATCAGAGACATTTGTAGCATTGTAGCAAATCAGAGACAGTGACTAAAGTAACTATAGAACAGTTGAATATTACAAGATATTTTGGGCCAATTGTCGAATTTATCGCCCAAAAATTGACTGAATCAATATTCGATCCATCAAAATGTTCAAAATCTGTGCTGATTTAATAACATATTGATGCATCTCTAGTTCTGAGCTTTCACATGAACCATGGCCTGAATTTTCCACAGTGTGACATTAAACATATCTCCATGGAGACAGGAAGGTTATAGCACCAGGCCAAGTTACAGTTCAGATCCTCGGGGAGACAAAACACATAGATTTTAGACCAAATTAGATAATACATGTGCAAGGATGTCATTTTTCTGAGTTTAAACATACATTTGTAAAATGGTAATTTATTCTTATTTGTTAAATCGTAACTATTGTTCAGTTTAAACACATTTTTGGCCCTCGTTTATTGTTCAGAAAATAACATTTATTTGCGCCTGTTGCCTGTGTACGACCAGAATTTCAAATGTTTAACTTCACCGACATTGACAAACTATATTAAAAACTAGGAAAGGCGTTTTGTAATTTATTTATTTTTTATTATTATTTTTTTATTCAAATTATTATTAATCAAATAGAGATGACAGTTACAAATCACAAATGTCCAAGTTTATTTATTTTATTTTTACACCTTTCATCCATCCTGCACAATTGGTCTCTTTCACATCACATATTTCTCTGTTATAATGAACTTTTTATTTCTTTTCAAGCTGAAATAAAAAAATTAAAATAAAAATAAAAAAATATATTGAACATTTGAGTAGCAGCAGGGGAAGGATTGTCACCAATAGCTTGTAAACTTTTTAATGGTTATAATCCAAAAACAAATGAGTAATCAAACCTAAATCAAATCCAAATATACTTTAAAGGTTCCATATTATACAAAATTGACCCTTGTGAGCTTTTACTCAAGTTAGAATGTTGTTACCTTGTCAAAAAGAGACCTGGAGTGGTTTTTTTTAACTCTTTATTATAGCGCGTCTACATCTCCAAACCTCAAAATGCTCTGATCCGCTTTGTGATGTCATGAAGTGGTATTTTTAAGGTAAACCTTTTTTTAAGAGCTACCTTTTTACCTTTTGTTCAGTAGAGATGGACAATTTCAGGGCATAAGTTATCCAAAATGATGCTAGTGAACGTGTGTGTGGAGTTTAAAAACACAGTGGAGCACTTCCTGTAGCACAGATAAAAGTGTGAATGAAACAAAACGTAACTCCAGGTGTGTTTTTGATGAGGAAACAACAGAAAAAAAAAGCTTCTCGAATGTTTGGAAGCTGAATCAATGACCCAGATCTATACTTACCTTACGTCTATTTTACCCTTTGTATCCAGCAGTTATAATGCAAAATCCCGCCGTGTCTTTTCATTATCCTCGTCCGACACAAAACATTTCAGAGCTTTCAATACAAACAGTCTTTTCACAGTTGGAGACCATTTTTCCCCAACTATTACCCAGTACAATGAAGCGTCCGCTCGCCTCCCCGTTCAGATCCCCAGCCTCTCCACAAACCCGGGGGGACTTCTTTCACGGTCGTACCAAAAACAGAAAACCACGCAATATCCAGACCACGGGAGTCCACTGCAGAATTCAGCCGACAGCCCAGAGTGTGAATTATAAAGGAATGTTTCTGCAGTGGAGAGGAGTAAGTCTTGAAGGAGAAATATTGAGCAAAATGGACTTTTAATCACGTTACAATCGTTTTCTCTTCTCGTTGAAGTTGTATTTCGAGGGATTTGTGCATTGCTTTGATCGGTTTCCACCACTGGTACACACCCACAGTTCTGTACTTAGTTTTTTTTTGTTTCCTATTATTGCAGCTTGCTAAAGTACTTTTGTGACAGCGATTAAAAGGGATGCACCATTCCAATACTAGTATCCGTCCAGCCAATGTCGTAGTTGGACACTTCAGACTATTTACTGATCACAGTCGCCCAGAAAGTCTCAGGATGTATTTATACAAAGTTGATCTGAACTTGAGAGATAATTAACACTTATATAACACTTTCAGATCAATTCTGCCTTGTTTAATTTTAGTTTAAAGCAAATCTTGTCTTGTTGTCTTCAGTCTCTGCACTGGTATCGCTCATTGACTGAATAAAGAAGCGAGTGTGATGTCAGCTCCAGGAAAAATGAATTTGAAAATGAACTTTCTCTTTTTTTTTTCCATCTGTTTTAAATTAATTTTGTGAAGTTTTAAGACACCATAAAGTGACAAAAACAAGTAAAAAAATAAACATAATAAAAAACATAATAATAATAATAATAATAATAAGCTAACAATACTGCCATTGCCACAATTTTTAAGTAAATTAATACTAAACACATCCGTTTGTGTGCACATATTAAACATTTACAGAGCTGTTGGTGAACTGATACCCAGGGCGACAATCAACACCAAAACCAGTACCAACAAGAGCAATCCGAGATTTCTGATCTCCGCCAAGGGATGACATGGACACAGTATCCAAATCCGAATGCAGAATCCAGATCTGGATCATCACCAAAATTTTACAGAGTCGTTCCTGCACCAAGATCTACCTCTGGTGACAATTTCATGAAGATCCGACCAGTAGTTTCCGAGAAATCTCACTAAGATTGTATATCCAGATCCAGATTCCAGGTCCAGATCCAGATCATCACCAAACCTCGGGGCAAGATCTACCTCTGGTGACAATTTCATGAAGATCCGCCCAGTACTTTCCGAGAAATCCTGTCCACAGACAAATAAATAAATAGACTCGATCGCATAATCTCCTTGGCGTAGATAAAAATGCGCACCCATCCCATGTGTACCAATGCTGAAGAACAATCACACTCAACTCTCAAATGTAGTGTTGTCCCAGAAGGAAATTATAGTGCGGCAGCGTCAGACATAAAGATATAAACAATACAACTGAATAATACACTAAATAATACGGTAAGTCACAACTTAAACGTAGCTCAAAAACGCAGGCATTCCCTTAAAAATGGGCAAAAATAAAACAAAACAACAACTGTAACTGCATTTCAAGACTGATTCAAGCTATAACAGATCATTCATCCTAGTTATGGCTTCAGAAATAAAGGAAGTCTGAGCTCTCAAAGTTCTGATCTGGGGCATTCTCAAAAGGAAGGAGGTCAAACTGCTCGAAAAGTCGGCGGTCAGGACAACTACATTATTTGTACAGCCTTGCAAATCGCCGTTCTATTGTAGACGTCCTGCAGCTGGGACCGCTTTAAGATTATAATTTTAAGTGCCACTTTGACGAGACGATTTCTACTAGACACAGACAAAACTAAATGCAAGAATAGATTCAATATACAATTATGAGAACTTCACACGTCAATTCCTTAAAACGTTCTGTTGGAGGAGAGGAAACAACCCAAGAACATACAGAAAAATCCCACACACCTTACTTGCAAAATATGAAAATGACATGCAACGTTTCGGCACTACGTGTTTGTCCGGTGAAGGCGGAAACGTAGCATGTCCTAATAAATTTTCACATTTTGCAAGACGGTGTGCGGGATTTTTCTCTCAGAAAAGATTCAAACTCTGATTTTGAAAAAAGGTCGTAAGAACATTACTGATGTTAAAAGAATAAATTTTCCAGAATTTTTTAAACGGACAAAATTGCGAATAATTCTGTTCGTAACATAGGAAAATGGATTCTTTTAATTTCACCCTCTTACTTTGAAAAATGTGAAAATTAAAAAATGTATTATCTCCGCCAAAGAGATTATGCGATCGAGTCGGTTTATTTATTTATTTATTTGTCTGTGGACAGGATTTCTCGGAAACTATTGGACGGATCTTCATGAATTTGGCCCAGAGACCACTCCATTAAATTTTGGTGATGATCCGAATCTGGACCTGGAATCTGGATCCCTTGGCGGAGATAAAAAATCTCGGATTGCTCTTGTTAGGACATGCAATGTTTCGGCTTTCAGCAGACAAATACCTAGTGCCGAAACGTTGCAGGTCCTAATAAATTTTCACATTTTGCAAGTAAGACGGTGATGTTAAAATAATTCATTTTCCTACGTTGCAAACAGAATTTTTTAAACGGACAAAATAGCGAATAACACCCACCGGGATCAGGTAGAGTGGGTAAATATGAACCTTTTAAGACTGAAATGACGAAGTTCACAGCAGCAGGTACAGAGAGAGCGACAATATTCCAATGGAAGTCAACGGGAGCCGGAGTCAGAAGGACCTGCAAATTTACTACTTGGAACATGTTAGTGATGTAGCTCCTTAAATATATGGTATTGGAATCGGTTTAGGAAATGTAAAAGCTGGACTGGGACATCTGTACATCTAAGCTACGTCAAATTTCCCAACCCGGAAATCAGTGGACTTATTTCTTTTAGATTAATATAGAAAATGTCCAAAGTATAAGAGCAAATTACGCAATATTTCTGAACTGGGACAAGCCAAATTTTGCTCTGATACGTGGTAAAAAAAATTCAGATACAAATAAATAAGATATGCTACATGTCGATATAAACTCTCAAGTTGTTACTGTTTTAGTGAAAGCAAGTCTTGGGCAAGTTTCAAGGTAAAATTCTCCTCATGACAGTTCGAAACCAGCTCTGCAGATCAATATTTTACTGAAAACATGAAACATGGGTTACCGTAAATGAGATGACAGGTATTTTTTGCAGTAAAAGCTACACAACGTTTGCCTGGGATTCAGAAACCACACGTCTTTAATAATTTATGAAGACGGGAGCCCGGTCACGGTTGATTCTCCGCGAGTTCAGATGGACGTGATTGACGGGTGAATTAGAATCAGGGTTTGAATTAAAACAAATACAGCTGCTTTTGAGGAAAACAGAACGTGATCAAAAAGACGCTAAATCGCAATGAACACAAGAGTAGCCAGTTTCTTTCGTCAATAGGAGTACAATAGGAGCCATGATACCACTGAATAAAACTATTGTCGTGAGAAGAATCAACTCTGTTCAACTATTATTCCACCACTTACAGAACTTCATTGACAGTGACAGCGTTGACAGTCCATTGAGACAAATACGGCCTTACAGATGGATTATTTGTTTATCCACACACACAGTCTGAACCTGGTGCAGAAAACGCCGCCGTCTGAGCAGTTAGCAGGAAGTTGCAACGCCAGCGATGTTGTCAGTGCGCTATAACAGTTCATCAACGTGCGATTAAATAAGTTATCCTGCAAAATGGACATTAGCGAGCACGTCTGAAGGACCCATTTGCGTTAAATGCAGGTGAGCGCGGAAGATAATTCGTTTCATCAGATTTTGAATTTTAAATGCAGTTGAATTTCTCACTTTAAATTTTTGTAACTCAGAAAAAATTTTATTGCTGAAATTTTAAATGTTTCAAATTCAAAATAAAAAATTCACCTTCTGCACATATGTATTCAAGCCGTCAAATAAATAAGTGTATTATTTGCAGTAAAAGAATTTGCAGGAATGTTCCAAGATGCCAAGGCAGAAGCAATCGATCCAAACCGATCTAATCTAATATAGGAACAAACAGGAAATGGTGCAGTGAAGTGATCTGATTGGTCAAAATTGGCCTCATACAAACCTCAAACTCCGCCCACAGATGAGAACAGCCAATAGAAAACAGCCTCTGTCCTCCTCACTCACTCAGGATCGATGCTTCTGCCTTGACATCTCTCGGATCTTTGCTGAATTTTACACTCTGGATTTTACACTCACAAAATTTCACTCTGAATTTTAACTGTTGAATTTGAGGGCTTGGAAATACGCACTGATTATTGAAAGGCGACATTTTTATTCTGAATTTTAAACATATTGAAAAAGTATACTTAAAATTTCAGCAACTAAAATAATAATATTTTATCTATATATTATAGCTACCGATTTTGGACATGTGATAAAACAGTGGATTCAGCAGCAGCATCTTCAAATCCAGGACTCTAATCGAACCTTCAATGTCACTTACAGACAGCTGGTTGGAAGTATTGATCTGCCAAACATAACGGGATGCTACAATAACATATTTTCTTTATTTATTTCTTTATTTATTAATTTTAGACAACTTAAAAGGAAAAAGAAACAATACAAAGACAAGATAACTGGGCAATTTTCTCAGTTTTCCCACATTTTGTCATTATAGAGTCCAAAGAAACTCGTCATACACAAGTGTGTACATCATGATATGGATATTAATAACCGATCAAACAGGCGCCTTCTTTCCCCGAGGTCACTCCCGCCAGCGTTAGCAACAGGTTTGATTGACAGAGTTGCTAAGCGCCCGCACCTCTGGTCTGGCAGGGAGTGGGCGCTTAGCAACGCCGTCAATCAAACCTGTCAGAAGGGGCCTTCAACACCCTCGCTCGTGATTGGCTCTTTGGTTGCTATGATGCTCACGGTCTCGATGAGCTTCATTTGACTGGGGCTGAACGCTATGGAGGACGTCACACTCCCTCAGTTCGCTTCTTTATACAGTCTATTATTTATTCTTACAAAAATTAAATTAAAATAGGAGTTTTAATATTTATTTCAATAGTGTGACGTCATTGCAAAGTATCAGTACAGTCCAATAGTCAATAAAGGCACTTGTTTTTGACCAAATTCCCATAAAAAGCTGGGCAATAATGATCAAAATCAATACCTGGATATTCTTATAAAAATATTTCGACAATATTGGGTCAATCCAACCAAACTGTGCTAAAACGTGATTTCAAATGGATTCGTTGTGGATATAGGTCTGTCTTCTACTTTGCATTTAGTGACATTTCTGAACTGTGAAATCTATAACTTAATTACACCTCGACATCTGCACAAGAATACTCACCAAATGTTTCCCGTCTCCATTTGCTCACACCTAACGACGCAAAGCACTCCTTAAACGAATGGCCCATAAGAAGCTGCACATCTACATCATATTACGGTTAGCCGCGTATACACGAAGCATGAATGCATTTTTAATGAGAGAAAAGGCGTTCTGCGTCACATTTGCACGTGTGCTAGCTAAAGGTTACACCAACTCCTGACATCGAGCGCCATTAGCATCTAAACAATGCTATTTGGCTAACGAGCCCAAACCAATTACTCATCCTCCTTCAACAGCTAGCGGCTAATTAGCTACGAGGTTGCCAAACACAGTGCTATGCTATCTGTGAACGTGAATATCTCTGAATTTGAAAGTATGCTGTAGTTGCAAAAAACAGATAATGATAGTCTCTAAAAGGCAGGGTGAAATTCTGCATAGTAGAGTTTAAAAGCATTTTTAGACAATACTCATTTGTATCGCTGTACTGCCATAGTAGATCCTATTATTTATTACATAGCAGATCAAAAAAAAATGTAATACTGGTATTATACTGGTAAAGACCATTTTTATTTCACTGACACTTTTTTAGTATCGATACCTGGTCAAACGAGTATCCGGTTTTGATAGTAGTTTTAGTATTGATTGGCATTTGATTTTTGATTCTTTTGACAAACAGGACAAGAGAAAATTTGCTGAAATACATGGAAAATCTATCAGTTACTGTGCCTTAATGAAAGAGATAGAGATTTCTATTATTAATTCCATCTATCTATCTATATCGATACTAAAAACGTCACTTTCACAGGACAGAAATGAACCTTTCCTGAAATTTCTATTTCGCTAGTTCCCTAATTTACCCCAATTTCTCCATGTATTTGAGCAACATTTGTCTTGCCCCAGTACGTCCAGGCAGCTGCCGAGCTCAAAATAACTCCACTGTGTACTGTATGGATCTAATTAGCAAGCATCTGATATTCCGATAACCAGGAAGTGTGCGTAACCATGCTAGTATCCAGCTTTACCATCACTGCAAAACTCCAAAAAGTGCTTATAAACTCATTGCGGCGAAAAATTAGGATGATCTGAATGCGTAAAGTAAGTGAGGAGTAACTTTGGACAACTGCAAGCTGTTTTAAATGAACTTGCTTGGTTTTTAATCTGTCTAAGGCAGTAAAAAAAAATCATGTACAATGCCTTAAAAGTCCTAAATTACACAAAATTGACTCCTGTGGGCTTTAGTTTAACGTGTGAATTAAATAAAAACACAACTCCAGGTATGTTTGTGATGAGGAAACATTATAACGTAGAGCAGAAAATCGTGTAATAAGGTGCAATAAAAATAGTCTCGCATATGGAAAGCTCAAATAAACAAACACGGATCCAAAATTATAAATAAAACCGACGCGATCCCTAGCGTACCTTCGAGAGCCAGTTATCCTCGACAACGCGTAACATTATGTTGACACATTTGAATATCCATCACGTTGATTCATCTCAAACTCCCGCCTCTCTCCGCCCGTGTACGCTAATGGCCTTTGCTCGTGTCACTTTCGCTTTCCCGTTTTCCGTCCCATCCACCGGCGTCCTCCACAGCTCTATTTGACAAGGCGAATACATCAAAGCCGTTTCATTACAACTTGACAGATACTGATGGCACACGTTGGCGAGGAAAAAAATAAAAATCTAAATTATAATATGTAACAGTTACTCAAGCGCGGGGAACTTCGACGGGAAAGCGAGCCGTCCGAAATCTGATCGGCGATTATATTAAAAGTGCAAGTTTGATGAGTCCGATCTCCGAAGTTTTGTTACTAAAAGCTGCGTTGTATCACTTTTCTGTTGTTTGTTTTTTATTAACAATCTGACATTTTTGAGGAAATTAAGACCAAGCGCATTAGTAGCAAAATATAAGACTAACACACATACAAACAACAAAAGAACAATAAATAAATAAAAAGAAGGGGTTGGGGGTTGTGTGTAGTACGGAGTTTTTCAATGCAGTGTTTGCAAGTGTGTTTTTAGGGCTGTCAAGTCAAATTTGCATTATATTTTTTTGTTGCCTAATATATTTCATTTTCTGTTTATCAATCCTTTTTCTTTTTCTGTTATTTATTTATTTATTTTTTATCAAT
>JACN01001341.1:0-17089 GCA_000787155.1 Scartelaos histophorus
AAGAAGGGGAGGAGTGAGAGAGGGAAGGAGATGGGGAGAGAGAGGGGGAGGACAGGGAGAGAGGGAAGGACATGGAGAGCGAGAGAGGGCAAGATGGAGTCAAAGAGAGGGATAGGGAGGGACAGGGCAAGAGATGCAGGAAAAAGAGAGAGAAAAGGAGGGAGAGAAAGAGGGAGAAGGGGTGAGAGACAGAGGAGAAAGGAGAGAGTAAGATAGAGAGAGAGAAAGAAACAAAAGGAAAACAGGAAAGAGAAAGGAGAAAACACACCAGAGAATAAAATGAGAGGGTGATAGAAAAGTGAAAGAAAAAAGTTTGAGAGGAAGAAGGAGAGAGCAAAAGAAACAATGAAGGGTTGAAAGAAAGTTTAAAGGAAGGTAGTGAAAGGAAAGATGAGATAAAAGACCAAAAAGAGTGGAGGAAGAGAGGGCGAGAGAAATGGAGAGCAGTAGAGAAAGGAGAAAAGAGGAGAAATATTAAAAAAAGAGAAAAGTGGTCATAGAGTAAAAGAGGAGAGAAAAAAGAAAGTGACACAAAAGGGAAAGAAATGTGGGGAAAAGGAAGGAAGGGGGAGGGAGCAAAAGAGTGATAAGAGAGGAGGAAAAAACAATGAATAAAGGCAAGAGAAGTGACAGAAAGAGAAAGGGAAGAAAGAAGAGAGAGAAAGAAGGCAGGTAAGAAGAGAGGGGAGGAACCAGGGAAAGAAGGGAAAACAAAAGAAAAAAAAAGAGAAAATGGGATGAATGAAAGACAAAAAGTATGTGAAGAAAGCAGATAGAGAGAGAGAGAGGAAGAGGGGAAAGACAGAAAAACAAAAACAAATGAAAGATCAAAAAATGGGAAAATAAAATGAGGGAGAAAGACGGGAAAGAGAGAGCACAAGAGAAAAAGTAAAGAAAATTGACGGAAACAAAAAAGTAAGAAAGAATATGAAGGAAAAAAAACCCCAAACAAACAAAAAAAGAAAGTAGAAAGTGAGAAAAAAAAAGTGAAGTAGAAAAAGAAAGAAAACAAGGGGAGGTGGTGATGTCGGCGCGGCTAACAGAGCAGTAAATATTAGCTGGGCGCAGAGGGGGCTAAAGCTAACGGGGGTCCACTTCCACAAACAACATCGCTCTTGTGCCCGTGAGCCCGGACTCCTGTGGCTTTAGCCTTACTTAATAAAGAAGTAATCAAATTAGCAGCGGTGTAATGGCCTGGGAGACAATAAAAAGGGAACGACTGACTTAATTGAACTTTAAACCAGCGCACTGTGTCGTCTAAAGAGTACGACGAAGTTCTAACAACGAAAATGACTCAACACAGATGAAAATATGTGGCTACCTCCTTAACCTTAATAAAAGAGGCTATGGTAATACTACAGGTGTTAAATAAAGTCATATAAAGTAATGGGGGTGGAGTTTTATAGCATGCTCGCGTTCGTGCTATCTGGAATTTACTGGTGAATATTGGGCTATTAGGAGGTATAAAATGAAAACAAGCTGGATCATAAATTTGTATTGATGGTTCGAACATTTTATTCATACAAATTTAGACGTAAAGGCTAATTTTGTTGGTTTTAGGACTATTAAAACCTATGAAATTGAACTGTGTAATGTCATAAAATTAAACTACCTACTTATCATATTGGTACTTTGCAGGAACATCAGGCTAGGGGTGTCGTACATGTATCTCTAATGGTTTTGTACTTTGCATTTTTTCTTGAATTTTCATTTTTATTTAATCTTTAAACAGCACATTTTCAGGAGCCTCAATACAAACGCTCACGGTCCAGTTTAAGTGCTTGATTTTCAACAAAAATGTGAGTTGTAGTTTCAGTTAAATCAGTTCTTTCTGGCCTGATTAAACATGAGTGAGTAGTTTTAGCTTCACATCCCCAGGGGAATGTTCAAGACGTCAGCTGCAAAGTATCAATAGTTGTGCTGCTTGGATTACTTTATTCTGTCATTGTGTGAAGAAAGTTGTATTGTCAGTTTGACTGTTTTAAATAAATATGAAACGTTCCTTCCAAATTTGATCTGGCACGGAAACGTCACTCAATAACTCGATCCATATTAAAATATTTTATCTTTTGAATGGGGAGAGTCCTTAAAAATTCTTCAAATCAGAAAATAATCATGTTCCCAAGAAAAATTAATAGCTAAATTTCAGTTTTTTGTTATTGCACTTGCAGTCAGTTATAAATCAAAGCTGGTTTATGAGAAAAGAGAAGGAAAAACATTTGTTAAAGACACTGACAAAAGGTTCAGTCGGATTGTGGTTTCTTTTTAAATTGCCAATATTGCTCTATTTTCTGATCCATTACGTTTCCTCACTACAAAAAACATACTTAGAGTTGTGTTTTGTTCCATTCACACATGTTTAGTACACAAATTCTGCATCTCTCAAACAGAAAACATTTTTTTTTCCATCATTTAGTAATACAGGAAGTGCTCCACTGTGTGTTTTAAACTCCATACACTTTCACGAGAATCATTTGGAAGATTTCAGCCCTGGAATTGCAGATTTGAGCAAAATTTTCAAGTTATAGGCAGCTTTTTACTTGAAAACTACCTCTTCATGACATCGCAAGGTGGATCAGAGCATTTTTCAGTTCATGTAGACGGACTAATAATGAAGAATTACTCAAACATGTGTGAACGAAAACAACAAAAAAACAAAACACAACTCCAAGTACAGAAAATTTTAGACGGTTCATTTATTTGTCATGGGCAAACTTACAAAATCAGCAAGTGATCAAATACTTTGATATTTCTTATATATTTCCTGCACTGTATGTATTTGATGAGTGAACATTATGACTCAGAGCTCATAAGACTACATTGTTGCGTAATATAGGACCCTTAAACCAGGCTATAAACCTTTAACTTCATCTCAAGATTACATCTATATTCTATATTTTGTCCCCAGGTCAAACCCAAAGTCCTTGGCTCTTCTTTGAACACTCACAAATCTTATCTTCTCTCTATCTTTTTTAGTTTGTTTCACCTTCCACCTGATGTGAACCTTGTGAGAGCCACTTCTGCAGCTTAAAGTCCCGTCTGGCCAGGTCCAACCCAGACTGGCATATGTTTGAAGTGCCCGGGTTCTGATGTGGGCGAAGCTTTGGATGTGATAAAGAGACGTGGAAGAAAGAAGTGGAAGGAAAGAGACGTGGGGGTGGAGAATGAGGAATGAGAGAGACAGAGAGAGAGAGAGGGAGGACTGAGGATCAAGATGGTTTCTGAGGGGGAAAGAAAAGTAAAAGAGGTTTGAGACAAGGCTTGAGGAATATGAGAAGGGAGAAAGCAAAGAGAGAACGAGTGGAAGAGAAAAAGGCAAAAAAGAGGAGAGGAGGTTTTAAACTTACTCAAAGTAGCAGAAGGTCGGATAGCCTTTGACGTTATATTCTTGCTTCAGTCCGTCAAACTCTGCTGGGTGGACATTCATACCTGCCAGAACCTGGAAAACATGGGAAAATATTGAATTTACTTTTCCAGCGCAAGTAACGTACGTGTATAAGTTAATGAGCAGCAGAAAGGACTTATCTTAAAGCAGCTCTATAGTGCAAAATCGACTTCAGGAGCTTTTGACCATGTTACAAATGCTCCCTCTTCTCATTTACATTTTAAAAATTGTATTGAGCAATTTGTGCATGTTGAAGCAATATTGCAGGTCATATTGCAGGTCAACTTTCATACTGAGCGTCACCAACATACACACAACGCTCTCTACTTACTAGGGGTGTAACAGTAAGTGTATTCGTACCAAACCGTTTCAGTTCAGGCCTGTGCACGAGTGAGTTTGTGCAGTTTGTGTGTGTTTACATTGAGAACATGTGCAGCTACAGGAGGCTCAGCTTCTCCAACACGATGAACACACAGAACAGACTCACCATGAGAACTCCTCCCTCTGCCACAGAAACAACACAGAGAATCCACTGAGTCTGAGTCCTTTAGTCCCACAGAAGCAGCATCAGCGCAAAAGGAGAGAGCGCGTTTTTAAATACTTAGAATTTATGCAAATGAGCTTGTTTGGTTTCTGTAAAACTAATGTGGCAAAGCTGCATTAAACACATTATAATCTCAAACAACTGATGTGGCTCTATAGTGGTTCTGGCTTATATGTTGTTAAGAGTTTATTTATGCAAAAGATTTTAATTAATAATCTGATGCAGTGAAAAACTTGTTTTTACAGTGTAAAAAAGTTCTTATGAAGTAAGAATGGGCCTTGGTGGCTTTACTTTTTGTTTACAAGGAATTTATTTTTTATTCTTATTTTATTTCTTTCATACAATTGTTGCCCCTCCTGTGGGTCACCACCTGCAGAGGGGTTCATAGGGTCTGGGTCTGGGTCTGGTGCACAGAGTAATGGGCAGCGACCCAGCCGGATTAAGCGGGAGAAAATGGATGGATACAATTGTTGCTTATTTGAGAGAAAAAAAAAATTAACTTATTAATATCACCAAGGAGCACTCTGTATTTATTTTATTTTCCCGTTTGTATAATGTTAAAACTAATTGTTGGTTTAATAAACACACAAATAAACAAGCAAATGGTTTTGCATTTTGTTCCCAAACTGTACAGAAAATGAACCGAACCGTGACCTCAAAACCGAAGTACGTACCAAACCAAGATTTTTGTGAACTGTTACACCCCTAGTACTTACTTCTTTCTCCAATTTTATTTTCTTAATCTGTGATGCACATAGGATTTGACATATGGTACAAGTGTTTTTAAAAATCTGCTGCTCCCTAGTGTGATCTGCAGGTTTACATTGGAGCTGCCGACTCTGCACTGTAGTTTTCTAAAGTCATTGGATTGCTTCTTGTATCAAGTCGTTTTAGATGTGTCCTTTGTTTATTTTTTTATCTATTTTATTGCTCTTGTTTATTTATTACTATTCTTTGTTTTTGCCCTTGTTTTACTTTTATTGTTTTGAGACTAGTATGATTGAACCTGTGCTTTTATTTTATTATTGTTCTATTATTGTTGTTCTTACTGTAAATTTGTGCAGCATTTGGAAACTGTGTAAGAAATGTGCTGTAGAAACAAAGTGGATTGGAATATTGCAATTTCAAATGTGCAAATTCTAACATGTTGTAGATGAACTAAAAAGCACAGTCAAGGACAAAATATCTTCTTTAAATATTAGGATCAAACACAGTTTCAGATCTCTGCTCAAGTCTCAACTTTTCACAAAGAAATCATGGAGGACTAGACCAAGATGACAAATCTTTTATAATAATTGACAAAAGGCATTAATAAAAATGACTAAAATGGATAAAAACAAATCTAAACCACTTTCTCTTTTAGCACGATCTGCAGGTTGATGTGTAGCTGAAGGAAAAGCAGACTTAAAGCGGACATCAAAGATAACGTTAAAACAAAACAAGATGGATGTGCTCCTGAGGCAGTGTGACAGAGCAGAGACAAAAGCACTGACGAGATGGACTCTGACAGTGAGCTGCAATGAACAAGACAGGAGCCAAAGTTTACTTAATTGATGGATAAATTACTCTGTGAAGTGTAAAAAAGTTAAACAAAGCCACACACACATCATTTTCATACACACAATTCGAAGAAAAAGTGTTGGTGGAGGCGTTTTCAAACCACTGCTGTGGCTACAGCTACACACTTAACCTGAATTACAAGTTTCCTATTTCACCACAGAACTTTTTATTAAACCGAATGCAGCCCTATGTTACTTTTCTGATAAAGGTCTGCCACCTGCTTGTCTCCATGACCATATATTATATCTGGAATATTCCACTAGGGTAAATGTTGCAGATCTTTAGGCACAGAAAACGATTCAGGTTGTTTTTTCCATAAGGGATGTTTTTTAGGAAACTACAAAAAGTTAAAACCGGCTTAGAACAGTTCCCCTGCTCCCATCCTGTGCCTCAGTGTGGTAAAAACACACTCCAGTCGAGTTGAGACACACGGACTAACCAGTGCAGTTCAAATGCACCTTGTAAAAATAACCATGTTCAAGAATTAAATTGAAAATGACGCCATAAAAACAGTGAACCTCAAAATAATGTTTAAATTCATTCACAACAATCATGTATAACTGTAAATGAACTTATCATGTCTCTCACATGAACTTATCAATATGAAGACGAGCAGGTGGTGCTATCAGATCTGTGTAGAGGCGAGCCTGCTCTTGGTGAGAAACTGTGTTTATTTTGTGTCACTTAAACTATCCATAATTGAATAAATGCTTGAAAGTTATGTTCAGGGCTTCCATGGTCATGGAAATCCTGGAATAGTCATGGAATTTGAAAATTCCATTCAGTTTTGGTAAAGTCGTACAATTTTATTTAATCTCTTATTTTTCATCTCTTTGTAACTACAGCGTTCCGTTATCATTAGGCTATAATGTTTATTTCTGAGCATATGTGCCTGCTGCTCCAGCATGAATATGACTCATGATGGAGAAGTTGTCTCTACTGCCCCCCACTGGCTGTGGTCACTGGGGGAGGGGAGGAAAGGGTTCACGTTTCATATTTAGCCCTAAAAGTAAAGCTGAAATTTTGTCAGTGAAAAAGAGGAACCCTGTATGTGAAATGCCAAACTGTGGAACGTATATAGGCACAACAAAAACCTTTGATTCTAATGGACTCTTATTAGCTTTAAGCAATGTTATAACATCGTTACTTCAACAAAAACACACCTTAAGTTATGTTTTGTTTCACTTACATGCTTGAGTAACTCTTTATTATTAATCTGTCTACACCTCCAAAGCTCAAAATGCTCTGATCCACCTTGTGATGTCATGAAGCAATAATTTTCAAGTTAACAGTTCAGTAGAAATTGAGAATTCCAGAGCAGAAATTACCTAAATGTTTCTAGTGAAGATGTATGGAGTTTAAAAACACAGTGGAGCACTTCCTGTAAAACCACCTGGCATCAGAAGGTGGAATGTTTTCTGTTTGAGAAGAACTCAGCCTGAATATGCAGGGGCTGTGAACTGAACACGTGTGAAACTAAACACAACTCCAGGTATGTTTTTGATGAGGAAACGACATTAAAACATACAGTAGATCAGACGGGCAGCGCAGTATGGGCCCTTTGAGCGCAAATTAAACAGGCTAATGAGCTGAGATAAGCGTTTTAAAACCACCTTTCCCCATCCATTTGCAGCCTGGGAGCTTTGAAGTGGTTGACAGTAAAACGGCGCATACGACTTGTGTTTTGAGATAAATAAATGATGAGGCGTGACGATATTCTTCTGTTCACGACATTTCCTCAAAACAAAGTGTCAGTACTTCAAGGAGCTCTTTGAAGAACCGTTCAGCCGCAGTCTTCACAGTGAGAAGTCCAGGACGAGGAGGAACACGGGCTCTAAATAAGCTGCCAACTCTTATTTTATTTTGAGTCAGTTAAAGGAAAACATTTTTGCATTCACTGTCAAACCCTGGATGTTGGATAAGGTGTAGCAGATGTGTAAGATAATGTGGAGGCTGCGTGGGCCTCGCTGGCAATTTTAGAGAAATTATGGACAATTTCAAAGCAATAATCTCTCAGGCACCATTTTCTGCCAGCTGCTTGTCTCCATGGAGCTGCTTTGTCTAGAGTGTTCCACAGTACGGCATTAAACTGATCTCGCATTTATTTTTCGTTATTTCTCAATGTTTTTACTGGAACAAAATTACAACGATGCATTCCCGTAGGCTTGCCTCTCCACAGATCTGACCCAGAACTTGCCATTGTGGCCTCGCCTGCTTGTTTCCATGGAGATGTCACTGCTTTGCTCAAAGAGTGTTCCACAGTACGGCATTAATCTTATCTTGCATTTATGCCGTTATAGATGTTTTTACTTGAACAAAACTACAAACATGCGTTCTTGTGTGAGTGGGCTTGCCTGGTCTCCACAGAGCTGACCTGTAACTTAACCGCCTCGTTTCCATGGGGATAAGATCAACGTTTAATGTGCCCTTATTACGCTGCTGAGCTGAATTACAGTGTTTTCTCATCACAAACAGACGTGGAGTTTTGTTTCATTCTCACATTTTTAACAAACAAACCCTGCAGATTTAGGAGTTCTTTTCTCAAACAGAAAACACACTGTTCCACCTTGTGATGTCATGAGGTAATAAAGAAAAGGCTCCATTGTGTTTTTAAAGTCCACATTCCTTCACGAGAATCATTTGGATACTTCTAAAGCCAACATCTTCAATTTCTACTGAACTTAAGATAAAATGTAGCTGGAACAGAGCATTTTGACCTAATAATAAAAGGTTTCTCAAAACATTTGTGAATGAAACAAAACTAGTATATTTTTGAGAAAGTAACAACATTCAAACATGGCTTAAAGCTCCCAAGAATATATTTTTTCTTGAATAAGGGATCTTTAATAACAATAGCAGTTAAGCAATTCAGATTAAAATGTAATAACTTTTGAAATATCCTCATTGTCCTTAATACCAGAAAGCCTGAAGCCAATGAATAAAAACTCCACTGAAGCACAGACCACCCAGTTATGCAAGTTACGCAGTGTGGCTTTAAATAGCTTTATTATGTCATTAGCGTCATTCAAAAACATAATTTGTACTTCATTTGAACCTGGTCTTACGGTTCAGCGAAGTGTAAACATATTAACTGCCATCTCTCCGTCTCAGCTCCACCCTGTGAATATAACAGTGTTTGCACAAATGGCTTCAACTGTTAACCCGAACTTGTAAAACTTGATTGTCATCACACCCTTTAATTATCCTTACACACTTCCTTCTTTGTGTAGAGCTAAACGCAGCTATAGTTTCACCTGAGGCTGTCTGAAAGCTCCACGCTAATTGTGCGAAGCTATTTCCTTACATTTTAGTTTTGTTACGTTTGGAACAGGAAATTGATTACAGACAAAAGATGATGTTTTGTATGGTTTTGTTGAAGAAAAATATGAATCATCCACAGTTATTATTAGTTCAATGAGTTTCGTTACATCAACAAAATCATCATGTTTTGTTTAGTTTTGTATAAAAGCTGCAAAAGTTGTAATTATATCTCAATAAATTTGCTTTTTGAGTACTTCTAATGTTAAAATTTGCATTGTGTAGCTTTTCTGTTGGAGGGTCTGTTAAATATTTTGTCTGGTATGTTCCACAGTATGGCATTAAACCTTTATAGCATCATGGAGACCAAACCGGACCAAGCTACAGGTCAGATCTGCGAAGAGGCGACCCCGCTCACAGTCAGAATCCATGTTTTTCTCTGTTTTTGAGAAATAAACCACTTGCGACTGAATACATCAACCAGAAAAGTTACACAATGCACCATTAAGGCTGTTGGATGGATTTAAAACATGAAATTGTACCGTTAAAACGTAAAATCGCTAATTTAATCACAATCATATGCTTGCCAGAGGAACCGCAATTTGATATTTAGCCAAAATCTTTCACTACTATTTTGCTGTGGTGTGTTTAAAATTATTGACAAGACTTTCTTTTGAGGAGTGGAAAAACTGTCTTCAAGCCGACAGGGCAGCTCAGATGGGATCGCAGAAGATGAGAGAGGGAAAAGGAAAGAGATGGAATTGAATACTAGCCAAAGCTTTTATTTATTTATGGTTTTATTAAAGGTCCTAAATCACGCTAAATTGACTCTTGTGAGCTTTAAGTCGGATTAAAATATCGTTATCTCCTCAAAACATTCCTGGAGTTGTGTTTTGTTTCATTCACACGTGATTGAGTAACCTTTAATTATTAGTCTGTCTACTTCTCCAAAGCTCAAAATGCTCTGTTCCACCTTGTGATGTCATGAAGCAGGAATTTTCACCTCCTTTCTATCTTTTGTTCAGTAGAGATCTGCAATTATCCAAATGATTCTAGTGGCCTGGAAACATTAGGCTTTTTTTTGTATTTACAGATGTATAGTTTAGATGTAAATGTGTGGTGTTTGACTAATGACATTTGTCTTGAAGGTCATATTGTTGATGAATTGTACCTTAGAGGATAAAAATACTGATGAATTTGATAAAAATGTGACGTGATTATGTGATATGTGATTGTAAATGTACATTTTAGAGGATACTAATGACATACTGATGATTTTTAGAAGATAATGAAGAATTTAAAATCTTATATTTATGGAAATGAGAATGAATTAATTTTGATTTGTTTTTTTATGTTTAAAGATGAATTGGATAGTGGAAATTTACACTGTTACTGATTAAATGTTGTTAGAGTTCATCTGATGTAAATAGTTTCTTTAATGTAATCTGGCACAGAGCATCTTTTCTCTCAAAGATTAATGTTTTCTGTGCACGGTCCTTGTTTTAAATAAATAAAAAAAATAAGTAATAAAAAAATGGAGCACTTCCTGTATTGCCACATGAGTGTTTTCTGACAAAAGAGGAACTTGCAGAGGAATATGCAGGATTTGTGTGTTGAACATGTGTGAATGAAACAAAACACAACTGTAGGAATGTTTGTGACAAAGACACAACATTATAACAGATCAGAAAACAGCATAATTCGGGTCCTTTAAGATTTGAGAAAATGATCCAGTTGCAAAAAGGTTAATGCACTGGGTTAATGCACCCAAACAAGTTATAAGATATACAGAAAGAGAAGACATGTAATGATTTGTGCTTGATTTTAGTTGCATTGAAACTCTTAAAACTTTCAATAGAGACAGACGTCCAAAAGAATGCGTGCAATATTTTAAAAGTTTAGCTGTTTTTACAGAACACATTGTGCTTGAGTCTGCTATGTAGCTGTAATCTACAACGTTAGCAAGTACCAGATGTCTTTTTTTTGTTTTTCATTTGTACCAAAAAGAATAAGAAGAACACTGCAGAATCCTACGCGTGTTACTAATTAAGAAAATAAATTTGAAGAAAGAATTTAGTACAGAGCAGTGGGCGGATGCTGGTGGCGGTGAAAACAGGAGTTGATCGGTAAAATATCAGTGATTAAAGATTATTTAAATGTGCAAAAATCACCCCGAATACAAGTTTGAGAGGGTAAAATGAGCAAGAATACTACTGTTATAATACTATAACATGGTAAAAATCCCTATGACAGTTTGGACAACACGTTTCACCAAAACACAGCTAAGATTTTAAACTTCGTTTTCCCAATTTGGCAATTTTTTGTCTTAAAATTGTACTTTCTAGATGGAAATTGTGAAATCACACTAGGGAATTCCATAATTCTAACCTGGCAAACATAATGTAATTGGGCTAAAATTGCTCTGCAATACACAGAAATTATAACCTGATTAATAAAAACACATGAAAACAACAGAATTTTGTTGAAATAATGTTTAAAGTATCAGAAAAAAGTGTTTCTTCTGTATAATTGTGATGAACTTTGGGATAGACTTCTCCCAATGTGATGTTATATATATATATTTACTCTCTGCTTCCTGTGATTTTCAATGTATTTTACAACTTTTCTTTGAAAATTACTTAATTATTGGTGTAAAACTATAATTTATATTGACAGGCTTTATCCCATCAAATGCAGTAGAATCAGAGAATCATAAAAATCTATGAAACGCACTTTAAAAGCTCTGAAAAGTTGATTTTGCATAATATATCTGCTTTAAAACAACAGGGTATCCAAAACAGATGCACTTTTACACATCAGCAAACTACCAACTTGATATATTTAGTTTAGGAAATTCTGTAGATAAAAAAGTGGTGCCAAGCTGAGAAAATTTAAACCCGAAATTCAAAATGTCTAAAGTTTCAGTCTACATCTTGGAACTACATTGCCACTTTTACAATATGAGAGGATTGCCTTTGCAGAGGTCTACATCACAAGTTCGAATATATCTGTCATCATAATGTGTATCGATAAACCTGCCTCCAACATTTGCACAATAAAAATAAAGTTTCAAAGTTGGTCGGATGAGCGAAGAGGCAGAACGGACGGAGAATCTATAGGGAGGTTGTAAACTTCAATTGCGAAGACAGAAGCTTTTTAATTATGGTCACAGGTGCTGGCTAAAAGCATTACAAAGATACACGTCTAGAGCGCCGCTAATTATGTGCCTATACAAACGAATGGAGCATCAGAAACATTAAACAGACTGCTGGGGGTAGATTAGCAAGTTTGCAGAAAGTGCTTTTGCTCCTATGGGCCGCCGCGAAACGAAAATACGGATATAAAAACGTTCTAAGAGGGTCGGGCGTTCAAAACTGCAAAAACTGGAAAAAAGTGACATAATATGATGGTTTAAAGGTGCACCGTGTAACTTTTCTTGTAGATTGATTGCAATTGCTTGTGTCCATGGTGATGACGCGTTAATTTTGCGCAAAATGTTCCGCGTTGGCAGTAAATTTGTCTTGCATTTACTCAATTACAGCTGTTTTTATTGCTAAACAAGTGCCTAAAAAAAGCATATTCGTACTGGAAACTGGCTCGCCTCTCTGCAGATCTGACTAGTAACTTGGACTTTTTTTCCACCCAAGAAGAAAAAATAAGTTTAATGTCACACTGAGGAAAAAATTCCAGTCACCAGGAAATCATTAGGGGGTAGATTAACAAATTTGTTGAATGTGCTTTAGCTCCTGTGAATCGATGCGAAACAAAAACACGAGTATAAACTCGTGCAAAAACACCAGCTGAGAAAGAGTTGTGAATTTAAAGGCCGCAAATATGTTAGCAGATGAAAGTATAAAGAACAGGCAGCATGCTGAGTTGTTTAAAACCCCGACAATAGTGAAATATTTGGGGCAGAAATCAAAATGAGCCCCCACCGAGAGCCCATTCACAACCAGCACTTTGTAGATCTGTAGTTTCCAATGTGTAGATAACTTTTGTTTACAGAGTTTTACATAAAGGATTCCAAATGAGGACATGAGTTGTTTTGAATGCTGCAGGTGCGGAGATGAATAAAACAGGCTGGGTTCATGACATTTCAGAATGCAGTGGTATAATTACAGCATCAGAGAAGGCGCCTATATAGCACTAGGTTTACACTGACTGCCGGATGGGTTTGGGAAGTACTTTGATTGTTACGACAACTATGACAACTGTTGCACGTATTTGACCCAAGTGATCAATTCTATATAAAATTAAAGGTTGTATAGAGGATTTTTTTGTTTAAGATTGTCAATGAAAGTTCAAAATAGCATTATACAGATGCAGATTTGTAATTATAATGAATAAAAAAAGAAATAAATAAAATCCACCAACTCTAGGCGTGATGGGGCCAGATAAACATTAGGCTCCTTTTCTATTGGCTATTGGGTTCAATCAAACCCCCTACTCTTCTGGTGTAACTGACTCTCCGGCATGCTGGGATTACGTGGTTTACGTTTGGCTCCTAGACACTCCACAGACACTCCATGCTGTTTACTAAACCAATGCAGCGGTTCTTAGTTGCTTTTTCCAGCTGGAGCTTCCTCACAGTTTGCACAAAATTTGTTGCAATGACAAGAATCCACCACCAGTTCACCACAAAAGAAAGTCTGTTTGTGAGGTTGCTGAAAGGAGAAGAGAAGAGGAAAAGGAGCGAAGCCAAATGAAGATGATTCTAGGAGATTCATTCCAGTGATGGCGTCACTGAAGCAAACGAGGGTCTAAAGACTGACGTGCTGGAGCTAAATTACTTCTGGACAGGAAACTTCTGCTTATCATTGGGAAGCTTACTTTATTTCCAAGAGCTTAACAGACGTTTTTCAGGACACAAATGTGATAAGAAAAAGAAAAAGTCAGTTTGCTGCTGCTTGTTGTATTAGTAGTTCATTAGTTGTATTTAGTCCTGTGCAGCGATGAAGAGCAAACTTATTTTCTAGGATAAACTACTTCATTAAAAATGTAAATGTAAATCTAAAGTAATCGCCAAGATTTTACACATCGTACATTACTCTCACACAAAAACGTTATTATAACTGTGGCCATTGGCTCGTCAAAGCCTGATCCCATCAGATCTCAGAAGCTCAGCACGGCTGGGCCTGGTTAGTACTTGGATGGGAGACTAACAGTCGCTGTACTTCTTGTTCCTCGAAAAATCCTCTATACAACCTTCAAGGTTTTACTGACCAGTTTAATGTCATTTCATGTAAAGCAGTAACAGCTCCATCAGAAAAGTTACACAGTCTATCTTTAACCAGTTGCTCCATAGTGGAAATTTTAAAGAAGTATATTTTTTTATTTAATGTTAGCAATGATTTATAAAGTCTATGCGGGGCAGGACTCAAATTTTCATAGCAGTTTTATTACATTATCTTTGCATCATTCATCGTCACTGCCCATAGTAAATGTTCACTGAATATTACGCCAAGACCCGTAACGTATTTTTTCCTCTACAAAACTGCTACAACTACAATATGCACACGATAAGAACAAAGCTCAAACGCACATACGTCATTATAACTGTATTTCCAAGATGAATTCAAATGGCGAGGTTACAGATGATCACGCTCAGCAGGCCTGGACTATAATGACAAAAATGGTTTTATTGTAATGTATTCTAATGATTTGCAGTGGTTCAAAGTTATTCCTCACTTAGTTTATGCATTCAGAGCATTCGAAATATTCACAATGATGAGTTTATAATGCGGTAACAACATTCTAACATGGTTTAAAGCTGACTAGAGTCAATTTTGCATAATATGGGGGCTTTAAAATGCCACGTAATCAATACAGGAATACTGGCTTCTGTCCACATCAGAGGGCACGTTCTACCAAACCGACCGATACTTTTTATAGGATTAATATGCTTGGCGCTGACCTGTGTAATGCGTTTACATCAGAGGCGGAGATGGAGAGGATCGGGACAAGGTTAAACAGTCTGAGGCTGACAGTGCACACTTACATATCGTCCTTTGGTCTCTGTGGCCGCCTGCTGAAAAATGGGCTGCATCCTTTTGCAAACTCCGCACCCTGCAGCCAAACATAAACATGAACACGTTATTAGACACTTTGACTTGGACTACCACAAAAATCTCAAATATATATCACAATTATATGATATTGTTACATGAATTACCACAATATCTGCTTTGTTACATTTGTTTATTTGCCAACTCGTCAACAACATGTGAGCTGTAAATTCTTGAATACATTTACCCTTTCTTGGCTTAAAAAACATCAAATTGGCTGCAAAAAAATATTTAAATGTGCATTATGTTCTGCTGTTAAATTTGTAGTGTCACCTGCCTCGGGACTACAAATGGAAATTATCTTTTTTTTTTTTGCTATAATCTGGCATATTTAAACTGCAATGTTGTAGATATGCACTGTCCCTATTACATAAAGAATAAATAAATGTAACTTTACTGGTGGAGGGCCTGTCTTCATGGGGATGGGGATAGTTTTATTGTTATCCAGGACAGTCCCACTGAGATTAAGACTCTCTTTCAGGGGAATCCTGGCCTCAGCGGGGAGGAGTCTATTGCACATGCTTTTAGTAGTAGTACAAATGGCTGAAACCATAGGAACCCAAAGCAGGAATGGGGAGAACATGCAAACTCCACACAGCCTGCACCACCCTGGAATCAAACCCAGGACCTTCTCGCTGTGAGGAAAGAGCACTAACTGCTGCATCAACCTAGTTTTGCCTTGAAAGTTTCATAATAAGGCACAAAAATGATCCTGCATTTGTATATTTTGCCAGATTTTCTATGAATATTACACAGATCTATGTTATAATGTTTCCTGATCACAAACATATCTGGAGTTGTGTTTTATTTCATTCACATGCTTTTAATACACAAACGCTCCATTAGGCTGAGGTTTTGAGTTTCTCTCATGCTTTTAATACACAAATGCTCCATTAGGCTGAGGTTTTGAGTTTCTCTCATGCTGTTAATACACAAATGCTCCATTAGGCTGAGGTTTTGAGTTTCTCTCAAACAGTTCCACCTTGTGATGTCATGTGTTAATACAGGAAGTGCTCCTCTGTGTTTTTAAACTCCATACACCTTCACTAGAATAATCTGGATAATTTCATCAGTTAGTTCTGTGTCTAGTGTCAGTTCTAGTTCTAGTGTCTTTTGATTTGTCCCTTCATTTTGTTTGTGGGTTTATGTGATTTTTCTTTGGGACTCTGGTGGTTTAGTTTAGTTTTACGAGTCCTTTGGTTTAGTCACTGTTTTTTGTATAAGCCCACGTGACCTGTTCATGGCACAAAACTCGTTATATATTAATGCTGTTACTTTGTTTCTTATCTAAGGTTATTTTCTGTACATATTTGATCATGTTTTGTTCATTTAAACCTTTTAAACTCCTGTTAATTAAACATTACCTAATTTATTCCATCTTGTTTTTTGTTACTTTCCTGACCCTAGCAGAGCTGGGTCATAACATAGCTGTTAGCTTGAAAACTCCCGCTTCATGACATCACAAGGTAAAACAGAGCATTTTGAGCTTTAAAGATGTAGACAGAATAATAATAAAGGGTTACTCAAACATGTGTGAATGAAACAAAACAACTCCAGGTACGTTTTTGATGAGGTAAAAATATAAAACGTGACTTAAAGCTTAAAACTTCATCTTCTTTTACTTTCCATCGACTTAGAGGCATAAAATAACATACAATAACACGCGCAACAAAATTCTACTAAAATCTAGAGTTTGATTCATTCTTGATTTGTGGGTTCTGATCATTCTAGTTATCAGACTTTTACTGGCTCACGTGAATGCACCTAAAGTACGCGCCGCAGTAGCCAATTCAGTGTCTTTCTAAATTCTCCGCCCTAGACACCAGAACATCTCTCAAAACGTATACAGCCTCTATGGATTTCCCGTCAAGCGTCCGGACACACTTTATCAATATGGCCTCTCAAAGTGTACTATCCCCTGTCAGAAAGATGATATAGAAAACTGCAGACAGCAACCAAGACACGAAAGAGAAATGGATATTGATTAAAACATACGCCAGACATTTAAATCTTTACCATACATTACTTGGTGGGGTTTGTTTGGGCTGAAATCATATATCACCGAAAAGGTCATCGACTACATGGCCTCGTCAGCAATATCAGTAAATGACATTGTGGAGTTAATTAGTCCGCATCGCTGGCTGGATGGAGTGGGTGCTTTAGATCTTCACTGGAGATCGGTTGGATAATCTGTACCGAAAGCTGCGTAAGGCTGCGTGCCTGTGAAATTATTTTATTATTGCACATTGTTTACGATGTATTTATGTATTTATTTAT